>JACBKR010000598.1:0-71031 GCA_014218235.1 Colocasia esculenta
TTCTTCTCACTTGAACTTACAAAAATATGATTAAGAGTGGAAAATACCTATTAGAGACGAAGTTTAAGCATAGTATATGTCCTCAAATAATAAGCATATATATGTGGGTGGGAGCTTATCGTGGATGTGGATTTTTTAACCCCCGTGGTAGTGGAAGAAGTGTGTATTTTCCATGTTCTATGTAAGAAAGAGCGAAGATAAAATCTATCCTAGTATGCATGAAAGGAGATAATAAAAAATAGAAAGAAGAATAAATAGATTGTTTAGGGCTACTCCCTAAGTTGACTACAAGTGGGTAGAGAGTTTGGAGAGATAGCAAGACTTCGTTTGAACCCAACTAGGCATCCTCTTCAACCCTAGAACCTTAAAGATCTATTCAGAGGAGAAGAAAATCTTAATTTTCGTCCAATAGAATATTTGCGAATAGATATTTGTGAGGGAAAAAAGATTTTTAGGTAAAAAATTAACAAAAATATAGTTTTTAGGCCATTCCAAATATAAAATTGCAAAGATACTTGGTGAAAAAAAAACACTAAACCCATCCAATTGTAGCCCTCAAGACCATAATAACAAGAAGAGATGTGCTATGTGAGAATTGCATGAAATTTCATGAACACGTCTTATTGAATTGACGTGTTCATAACGCATCACATCGTGGTGACGCATTCGTAACTAAAGAATAAGAATGCATAAAATGACTATGAGACATTCATGAAATTCATGAATGGGCTTTAAGTTATGCGAATTTTTAAAATTTAAGGTGAGATTAACCTTGAAACTAAAGCATATTTGTTGCAGATTGCAGGAGCATCATTAAATATACTTTATTTAAATGATTAATATAATATTAACAATATATATTGTGCGATTTAACAAATTATGAGTATTATTAGTTGCATGATTAACAAAACACACCTATCTATAATATCATGTTCCTCTCTCATACTTTGACTTGGATTCAATTGGCCAAATAATTCATCAAGTTTCGTTGGGTAATTGTTGTTGCTTCTATCACTCTCTAATTCAATTTCTTTGGCCAAGTCACTGATTCGATAATCGGAAGTGTCATGCTTCAAGTGTTTTTTAATCGATCAATATCTGATTTCTAATCATTATGTTTTTTATCGCCCATAATTTAAGTGTTGGCTCATAAGATTTCTTTAAATCCATACAATAGCTAATCGATTATGTCCACAGAGAAGTGTGAACGACGATCGACCTTACAGTGGCATTAAGGAAATTTCAAGTTCATAGATATATATTCGATAATTAATTAAGTTGAGGCATTAGAGATCCAATATATATGCGATCACTTAGATTTTCTAAGTCCTCACCTAAGTCCTCAACAATTGATTATATTTTATTTTGAACTGTCATTAATTGATCATAATGCTTCAATATATCGTGACTTCAATTTCTCTCCAAATCCACACAATAACACCATAATCCATTATGCTTCAAAATAGAGCAACATATCTCCCACTATCTTGTGTCTTATTCATATCTTATTAAAATATTCAATATAGACATTAATACAAAATAATAAAATATAATGTATAGTAATTTTTATACAAAAATAGTAAAGAGAAAAAAATCAAGATATGAAGATCCAAGATTTGAGTGTAAAAAATCTCGAAGAGAGAAAAAATCGAGATGTAGATATCGGATCTCCGTCCCATCCTCCACACACACACCGACGGTCCGGATTCCCTCGCGCCCGAAGGCCCGACAACCACAGGCCCGAATCGGCGGTGGTTGACCGCACCCCAAACTCCTTTGTTTTTGGCCTCCCCCCTCTCTCTCTATCTCTCTCTCTCTCTCTGCCCCTCTCCCCCGAGGCGCGGCGTGGCCTTGGGCGTTTTCTTATCCGTTTCTTTATCTCCAGTCCCTTCTCACCCATTCTTGCTGGTCTCCTTCCTTCCCTCCTTCCCTCTCCCAGCTCCAGTAGAGTGGAGAGCTCAGAAGAGGACAGACTGGAGATACCCAGGAAGAGATCCTGCAAAAAATGAGATAAACACGGAGTAATCACCAGCTACGAGCAGCAGAAGCAGAGAAAAGCTCACATTTTTCTGTTTTTTCCCCCCCTTTTTTCTCTTCTCCATTTTGTGACGGACAGCCGCTGGTCCCTTTCCTTCGACGACCCAGATGAGTTAATGCCACAGGCATCACTGGGTAGGCTGAGGAATTCATGAACTACTGGTAGCGCTAGAAAGTGGCGGCGTTGGAAGCGGCGGCGGAGGGAAATGTCGTGCCTGGCTCCCCAGTTCAAGTGCCCTCCCGATGCTTACTTCACTTTCCGGCCCAGCCACGGTAGATTTCTTGCTTGTGCCCTTCCTCACTATTTCTCCCTATGCTCATCATCTCTCTCTCCCTCCCGCCCTTACCCCTCTCTCTCTCTCTCTCTCTCTCTGCATCCCCCTCATAAGATAAACTGACGGGTGCTCCGTTTGCTTTCATTTCGGGAGCTGGAACTATTTGTCTTGTTCCAAATCAGCTACTGACGACAAACTCAGTCTTCGTATTTTGTTCCTTCTTTTTAAGGACATAGCTCAGATGTTCTCCATTTGCTTTCAATGGTGAGCTCTAGGATTCATCTTATTCAAAAGCTGATAATGGGTCGAAATAACAAACAAAAAAGAGGTGTCTATGGGTTCCAGCATCTGATCCTGAAAACTTCCTCCTTCTGCATTGACATTATGCTGGTGGAGGAATAGACGGTTGGGTCTTATTCTCCATCTCAGCCGATGCAAATACACGAGGGAAAGAGTGTCCAGCGTCTGAAAAGCCAATTTCGAGTAATCTTGTCAATACTGTTTTATTATGAGGTGCACTTTTTCTTCGGTTCGTCTTTATCTGTTAAACTTGAGGAGATTCTGGTCGCCGCAGGAAAAAGAAGTAGATTTGGCAAATGTTGTCGAATAATCTAGTTGCCGCGGCCAGCATGTAACATGTTCTTGCATGAGATAGGAGACAGCTGTTTTTCTTTTGATTCTAGTTCCTTTCTCACTCCATTCAGTGACCATTTGCTAAAAGATCCACACTCTTGAATTTATCCATTTCACTGGCGATTGGTAAAGTTATGGTTGTATTTGCATGTAACAAGGGGGAGTTATGGGGAAGTTGGTGAACATTGAAAACTTGAGGATTTGTTCTACATCAATAATCATGGTCCTGCTCATAGTCAGATGGATTTTCATGCTGCTCTTTTACTGGTAACTCTTAGGTGGGGAAGAATCTGTTCCAGATAAAAAATCTGCCACAGCCCACAATGCCATTGGTTGATCTACATTGGACACGTGCTTCATGAATATGTTAGAACTTGGAAGGAGTTCCCTCCTCGTTCAATTTATAGCTGTTGACTAATGATTGATTTTGTGAAATCTTTCAAATTAGGCAACTACAACATCCTCCCCCCCCATCCCGGACCTGTGAGAGCCTGCATTGTATGCTGTCATATCAGCGGGACAGAGTGAGAGATGATACAATACTGAGAGACGGCAGATATCTATAATGCCAGAAATTGCAATACATGAAAAATCTGTATTCATTTGGATTCAGGAAGCTCTAAGCCAAAATGTGAAAAGAAAAAGAGAGGAATATTATCTTTCTATGTAGGGTATTACAGACAGCACATCAGCTCTGTACATGGTATAACTCAAACTGTCTGCCAATTTACCAAGATTCATTAGGCCCAACTGCCAAACTTCTCTAGGTTTAACTCATCTTTATACTTTGTATGGCAAAATCACCTGTGTCGAATGCTATACCTAGAATTAATTCAGGCTAGGCACCTGAAAGACTGACATAACTGGATTGTTACTTGGATCTACCAGTGGGCAACCCACATACAAATTCAGGTACAGGCAAACAATTAAACAAGCGAAGTGTGGGCAGTTGGGTTCTATTTTCATTCTCAGGGAGCAGAATGCAACACAAAGTTATGTTTTTTTAATCCTCGAATATAAATTCTTGTGTTTTTCATTGTTTCTCCAACTAGTGGGACAAATGTTTGGAACAAGCACTATCTATAAAGAAATGAAATTATTTAATGATCATTTATGTTATGAGTTCAAAGCATTCCATTTGGATGTATTGATATGAGTAACAAATTCAAGATCATGCAAACTGCATGGTGAAATACTGCAAACAGTGGAACCTTCTTTATGTGACTATATGCCACTTTATGAAGCAGAACTTGTGTGCTAGGCAACTTGTCATTCCTCTGACAACTTTGAAATTTCTACTACTGTGCTGCTCTGGCAATAGACTAAGAGAGGTGGATAAGACCTTGAGCTTCTCTTGTGCTGTTGGATGGAGCAAGGAATATTGGACACTTCGGAACTATCTGATTTTATGATTTTATGAATCTGCAGACTTGTGTTCATGTTGCTCAGCACCTACCCAATTGTACTTTGTCTCTCCTACTAGCTATCTTTTTTCTCTTCATCTTACCTTAATTAGGCACGACAGGTAAGCCCTCCATTCTACACTCTTTTGGTCATGGATTGTCATAGCCCAATCAAATGCTAGTGAGGTATTGTCCTCTTTGCAGGGAACCCACATGGTTTTGTCCACAAAAAGTACTTTACAAGCCCCACATATATAGTCCAATAACATTCTCCTATTTTCTGCTATGAGACTAATCATGTTCATTCTGCCCCAGCCTCTATTAGCAGCTGTAGCTCCATTCCATTGTGGCTCCACATTGGACTGCTGGCCAATTAGCCCTTTTCAAAGAAGAAAGTAGCCTCTTTTCCTGCATGGCTCATGGCTGGGCCACCACATAGATATACTTGTTGACATTCAGAAGATGATAGTGTTAGACATTTTTGTGTGCTTTCTAAGCTTGTATTCAGCATTCTAATAGCCACGTTTGGTTTCTACTTCCAACATAGCAATTTTTGTGCATGATCAGACGTGGTAGATTTTGGATGACTGCAACACCCATTTTGTCCCCATCACCTAGCTCAATACAGGAAGCTCCATTTTGGAGCCTTCAGTTGGAAGCCAGAAAATCACATAAGTGGCTCTCAAGTTCTGGTATTTCCCCTTAACGAAAATGAATTGCAACATGTGAGATCCCAGGAGAACATCCGAGTAGAAGGGGTGACAGATACGGGTTTTGGCATACAACTGGCTTTTGGATGTTTGGATTTTAGTATCATTATATACTCTGGAACCTCTGAAGGAATTTATACACTCATATGATCACATTCTTTTCTTTCACTTCTGTTGGATTAACAATGACATGCACACTAAGAACGAAAGTTGATAACTTCAGAGGATCTATGTTGAATTCCTTTGACAACCAGCTGTTTAATATGCAGGGAAAGTTAGAGATGTTGTGTTTTTCCGGGGACAATGTGTCATGTCATCGACAATAGTTGTTAGCACAGAGAAACTTCAACTATCTACATTTGATGCCCATTCATCTTCTGTAACAACTGTCAGACCCTTGCCGTATATTGGAGCTGTGGGTCCACCAACGAAGGTCAGAGTCAATTTATGAAACATTTTAAATCAGAATGTGAATATACTTGATTTAATGTATGAGAATTGTATTTCTTACGATCTATTCTCTTCATTTCATCTCCTTTCTTCAAAGAACAAAGATTAGATAGATTCTATATGATCAGTGAAGTAGTAAAATTTTCCAAACAAGAATTCATGTAAATCTTTTGGCATACCATTGTTATCTTTCTTATGATACTGTACTTTCCATTTTAGATAGTAGATGTTAAAGTTTAATTGATTGGGCCTTCCAACTCAAAACCTTAAGATGATGAGCGGAGAGGGGACCACTATTATAAGCACAAGAGTATTTTTGTCCTTTTCCAATATGGGACTATTCATACACACCCCCTCACACAGGTTGTTTTAGGCTCTATCACGTGGACCATATACTTGGGGTGTGCGGACCCAAATCATTCCATGGGCTTTGATACCATGTTAACATTTAATTGATTGGGCTTTCCAACTCAAAACATTAAGGTGATGAGTGAAGAGGGCACTACTATTATAAGCACACGAGTATTTTTGTCCCTTTAAAATATGGGACTATTCTTGCGGTAGATAGTTCAAAGGACAAAAATTTAGAGAAAGTAAACTATAATCAGTGAGATAACGATCATTTTTCTTTCCAAAACATTCATATTGCTAATTTGATAACATTTCATCACTACCTATATTTATGATAACATAACCATTGGCACCAACCAAGGTTTTACCCCACAGATCCAGTGTTGAAGATTTGGTTTTTTTTTTTTACCAACTAGGCATCCAATACCAATGTCTTTTGACTTATTCTATCTGTTCAAATGCTTGCTTCAACTTTTTGCAAAAGTGAAAATACATCTGCCCCTTTCTCCTCCTATTCCTTGTTTTCATCTCCAAAGCACCTCTGTTGAGGATCCACATGGATTTGTTTAAGAAAAATCACAAGTAGTTATGGCATTGATACACAAAAAATGTGACATGCTGAGACATCTAAACATCACTTTTATGCCCCATCTTTATTACTTGTGTAAGAACTGTTCCATGTCATCATTGTCATCCTCGTCTTCATGGTCATCATCATTGTTGCTATCATCTTCACCATTGTCATCGTCATCGTCCATAGTTGTTAAGGCATAAAGGTGATCCATGGTGTTCTTGGGGCGCCTAAGCACTTAGGTGATGAGGTGCCATAATTGCATGAGTGTATCATTTGGAGACTCCTTTTTCTTTAATGCCCACTAAATCAGGTTAATCAACTCTCAATGGTCCTTGGTCATAGATATCCTTTTTCTCTCTTTTTCAACCAATAGGATTGATTGGAGGGCAATCCACATCACCTTTATTGCCCTCCTTGGAGGGCACAAAGCATTTCTCTTCTGTTTTACTCTTCATTAGAGCTCTATATAATGTTGATTAGTAATCTTTGTTCAATTTTCCTGGCTACAGTCTAATATGGCCTTTGAACTACTTTCTTCTGTGCATAGAAAAAATGCTGCAGCTTTCCATTTCGTTTAGCTTTGACATTTATTTTCAATGTGTAATGTTATTTTCTTATGCAGATGGATCTTGAGGCAGCTCTGGCCACTGAAAACCTGCTAACGAATGAAGAATCTGTAATAGCTGCAGCAGCTGCAGAAGCAGTTGCTCTTGCTAGAGCTGCAGCTGAAGTAGCGAAAGATGCTGCCCAGATGGTTGGAGTTATTCCATCTCCAAAGTTGGAAAAATCTGATGATTTTCTGTCTAGTTCCAATCTTCTTTGGCGTGAAATGGCTAGGCTTGTAGAAAGTGAGCCTTTATCTGCGTTTGAAACTCCTGCCACAGCTGAAGCCTCACCTCATGGAATTGAAGTATCGGAGCCACACAATTCTAGTTCAGCTAATGATTTTGAACTTCTAGAGACCCAGCATTCTGAAAATATAGCTGTGAGATCTGGACGACAAAATGAGAGAAGAGCTCGCAGAGTACGTGCAGCAGAGAAGGCTGCCACTGGTGCTATGCCTTTGAAATCTGGATCATCTGGAAGAAAAAAGCGTGGGACTTTACAAGAGATTGATTATTCTGACCCCTTGCATTACTTGAGGGCAACTACAAGCACATCCCGACTCCTAACTGCTACTGAAGAGCTGGAGTTGTCAGAGGGAATACAGGTAAATCAATATATATCTTATGATGAAATATTATGATAATGATGAGTGTCAAGTTGCGCACAGAAAATCTCTCCCCCTTATATCAAATGTCCTCCCGTCCTCCCCCCCCCAAACAGTGGTAGTGTGATGATGAGGGTCATCTAGGAAACCTTTACCCACCAAATGAAAGCCATTTTGTACTCCAGGAGTGGCCTAATGGTTAGCCCTCCATGTACACTAGGTTGTGAGGTCTAAGGTTTTCACTTGCTGCGGGTAACAGTTCTTTTTTTCCCCTCCTCCTACGAGAGAGATGAAGTGTATCACATGGGATTTGTCTTTTCTTTTAATTCCTGCAGATTGGATACAAGCCCTTTAAATAGGGTAATTCTTTGTTGAAACTAGAAAATAAGAGTCTATATGTTTTTTATGTATCTGGAAACAAAAAGATTTCATCTATTCTAGTAATATTTAGAAGATCTAAAATCCAAAAGAGGCATGTTTCTGGCAGCAGCATTTACGAAATACTCAACAAGTGTACTGATCAAGGTTCAAGAACCCGGGATTGGTCCCGGACCGGCCTACCCCAAACCAATCGGATTGGCCGATCCCGATCCCGAGTCGGCCAATCCGAGCCGAACCCGGCCGAGCTAATGGGGGCTGGATCGGCCCCTCAAAAAAATGAAAAAAATTATAAAAAATAGGAAAAACATAAACATTGTATTTATGAACTGAAATACATGAAAAAAGGACATGATATATCATTGGTGGAGGAAAAGGAATAAAATTTCATTTATTGAAACCGCACATTATATTGTCTGGACATAAGGTTTACATAATCTGTCCAAGACATATAATGTTGGTAATATGCCTCATATTGAGTCAAATATTGGTCCTCCTATGCAAAAGACTTTCGACTTGCTTGCGATGCCCGACGAAATTGTTCTATAATAGAAGATAGATAATGTAAAAAAACTTGGTGATGATGTATAATGAGGGTTTTTGAACTAAAGTTATTAAATTATGTTAACTAACCTTCTTCATCGTCATCAAGATCAATTGTTTGTCTCCCTCTTGATAAATGTATCTCATCCACGGACCTTCGAGGAGGGGCAGACAACTCTTCTCAGATTTCTTGGCGTCTTCTAGTAATGTTCGCTTTGATGTCTCCTTCTCCTTCATGTATTGACAAAATTGTATTCGAACTTCAGAAGAAACTCTCGAACATGGTGTCACCTCACCTTTAATTCCTGCTAGATGTTGTTTCAAACGTCACACGCCGCCTGATAAGATCCGGTTACAATACTTGCATTGGACCTTTCTTCGGCCCATGTCTACAACGGTACAATGAGCCCAAGCGGGATCGACGCTAGGAGGTTGCTTGAAGATTGGGGATCACCACCTTCGGCGGCCATGACTTATGTCTTGCAATTTGCAATGAAAGATGCTTATAAGTTAGAACACAAAAAATAAGTTAAAAAATAAACAAAGAAAAATAAATAAATTTTTGTGGGGCTGAGAGAGAGGGAGCAATCGCAACCAAGGGTTCGGGCCGAGAGTGTGTGTGAGAGAGCCCGAAGACGAAGAGCAAGAGAGTGAAAGATAAGATCGCTTCGCAATAGTGTAAAAGAGCATCCAAGTGAGAGAGAGAATGCCAAAGATTGATAGGAGGGGAGGAGAACTCAACACTTGAGTTTGGAGCATAATGGGGGCCTTTGGGGGTTTATATAGACCAACAAGGCCTCCAAGGGGCCAAACTAGCCGTTGGGGAGCACCCCCCAATGGCTTGCGGATCGGGGCGGGATTGGCGATCTGGCCGAGCCTGCCCGATCCAGTCCGAACGACTCGGATCGGCCGATCCGATCCCGATCTGGCCGAGTTTTTGAACCTTGGTACTGATATCCAATCTGATTCAAAACCAATATGACATGGTAGTTAGAAATGTATATAATTAGTGAATAAATCAAATTGCATCCATCATGATCAAGTTCAACAGGATAGTATAGGAAATAGTACTCAGAATCATGTGATTTATGAAATATATGGACAGATAATGGAATAAGGCTCTGATGACGATGATCAGAGACATCCATACATTTAGAAAATGATGCAGAGGAAATTGGCTGATCCTCTTTTCTTGAGCAGAGAGATCTGTGAATGAGGATTGTTATGTGTATTGATATGATCCTATGCTAAGCACTTGTTTTCAGGTTTTCTACTAAATACAGGAATCATTTCCAGCTCATCTGGGATTACCTGTGAAACCCAATTGCTACATGAAAAACAAGAAAGGAACCATTTCTATTGTCCAATCAGTCATGTATCTAGAGTCTCTTTTCTTTGTGCTGACATTAACTACTCTAAAAAGTATTTACTTAAAAAGTACTAAGCTTTGTTTGGCAGCTTATTCATTTCCAATGAAAGGAAGTGGATAATGTTTTCCTACTACAATTTATGGCTGATGAGTTTCCTGGATATAACACAGGACCTATTGAAACTGGAAAGACTAAAAGAAGAACTTTCAGAAAGACATGGTAGTCAACCAGCCTTTGCTCAATGGGCAGCAGCAGCTGGTGTTGATCAGAGAACTCTCAGAAAACGTCTAAATCATGGCATCTTTTGCAAGGACAAGATGATTAAAAGCAATATACGACTTGTTATTTCCATAGCAAAGAATTATCAGGGTGCAGGAATGAATCTTCAGGATCTTGTTCAGGTGTTACTCTTTGTTGGCGATAGATGACTTTTATTTTGCTTATTCATACTATTTTTGTTTCAAAATGTTGATGATGTGTATCCTGCTCACAGGAAGGATGCCGTGGTTTGGTAAGGGGTGCTGAAAAGTTTGATGCTTCAAAGGGATTCAAGTTCTCAACTTATGCACACTGGTGGATCAAACAAGCTGTTCGCAAGTCACTTTCTGATCAATCCAGAACCATACGCTTACCAGTAAGCATCAAATACAATCCATTCTCCGGCTTATTTTTCTCTTTTGTCTATTGAATAATGCTGAAGAAATAGGCTTCATCTGTATGTGCAGCAAGGGTGATTCAGGCCTTGTTGGACAGTGTAGTTCTTCATTTTGGCAGACTTTGATCTGTCTTTTCGAGAGCTTTTTTTTTTTGCTTGACCAGCATCTTTTGTGTTTCCTGACAAGACATTTGTACCTAGAATCTCTGTTCTTTGTGCTGGCATCAAATAAAACTTGTCAAGTTCCTTTAACATTGAGCTTCCACTTTGGCTTTCACTTTGTTACTTTTTGGATCTCTTCTTGTGTCGTCGTTCCCCTCCATCCTCTATTTGATACTATTCTGTGAGTTTCTGCATTGTTAGCGGATTTGAAGAGTGTCTACATGGAGTTCCTGCAATTATTTTGGTCTTCTGGGGATATCATATGTTCTGGCAAATTTCAGCTGCATTGGTGTAATTCAGGTTGCAATTTTTGCATTTCTGCAAGTTTCTGCATCGGCATTGTCATCTTCTCTCATTGCTGCCACCTTTCTTTTTTGTTGTTGCCTTAGTTGCTGAAATTATTGGAATGCCTTGGACCTGTCTCAGCTCCATTTGTTTTCATCCTTTGCTACTGCTTCCATGATTTAGAGATGTGCAGTGGTGTAGTCAGGCATGCTTGCTCATTGAAGACTCTTACTTCATCTGCTTTAAACCTCATTTTAGTGGGCAGTTCAAGCCCAACTTTCTGTCGGTTTCAGCCCAATTGATAGCCAATTCAAGCCAGCTCAGTACCTATTCAGCATTATACCATATACTGATCTAGAGTTCTCTGAGATTTTGATCATAGGCATTTGGTCCTTTTCTTTGTCTGTTGTTCTATTTGAGACTACTGTCTGGTTATTGTTACCTTCTCATCAGCATACCATATATATATATTGTTTCGAAAACTAGCCTTTTACATCAGCATATCATTTACATGTTTAGGAATATTTTGACATGCTGATTGCTTGGGTGTTGTCTGTTTGGTTGTCTGACACATTGTAGGTGAGGTATCAAGGATTATTTGTTGTTCAATGAATTACTTTTTGGCTTGTTGTGCATTATACCATCTGGGCATTTTTCAGCATGCTGATCTCATTTGTGTATTCTATTTCTTTGTCTTGAGCTTGCTTTGAGTGTATCATTGGCTTATGGGCCTAGAAATGTTAAAAATTTGTGACATCATCGTATTATGGTGGATTTTAGATTGGGTCCAATGTCAGATCTGGTGTCAGGTTTGTTTGTCCTTTGTAGATGTGAAGGATTTAGTTAAGAATTGCATACCAGTCTAGACAAGAGCTGGGATCAGCTAACACAAGTTTTCAATTGTCCGTACTGGTTTTAGAAAGGAAAGAATCATTATCAGCTTATGTTGTATCCTTTTATTGGTAGGGAGTAGGGACAAAGGGTGTTCGAAGAAAATATTGTAGTGTTCCTTTTACAGTGCAAAATGAACAGAGAGACCAGGTGGCCATAATGAATGTGGCCCATGGTGGAAAACTTCAGCAGGTGGCATGCAATGAGATGACAGAATCATCTCTTCCTATGAACAAGGTTGAATGAAGGGTGCTGCCTCTGTTTGACCTTCCAAATGTTGGGCTTGTGTGAAAGAGGGTGGCTACTGGTATCTAATATAGTCAATGGTGGCACTGTTGGGTTCAGGAGGTTCTCATGGAGATCATGGACATCTATGGGCTAACACTGTGGCAGTGAAGTTTACTCTGGTGATGGTGCAGTAAGTTACCTGGCTGCATTCATAACCATGTAGGCTGAAAAACAATTGTTGAATCAACTGTAATAGAAGGATTCTTTGTAGGGGCAACATTTTTCTTTTGTTTTTTAACTTTACTCTTGTTTGTTGAGACCCTTCCAACACCCCCTCTTTTTTCGTACTTATGGACTAGCAACATTCTGACCTGAGCATCCTAGTGGCATATGCCAGAAGGCATCTATAGCACTGCCAATGGTAGTCTGAGAGGCCCAAGCTGCAGTAAAGGTAGGACATCCAATTGTGTAAAACTGGATCAATGTGGTAGATTGCGACATTGAAACATGTTTTGGCTTGATCCCAGGTCTGAAAAAGGCAGCATGCAATCAGTCAATTTCTGGTGCATGCACAGACATTTCTGGCTCTAAAATTCTAATGACATTATAGTCAACAAATTAAACAATTTGTTCTTCAATTAATCTGAAGGGAACATGCAACTGAACTAAATCATGGTCAAAGTAACAAGCAACTGACTACCCCAACATTCTGCTCATTACTAACATCCATGTTATAAATGCATATCCTGTTGCCCTGTGCATGAAGTTGTGCTGTTCTGTCAACAAATAACTTTGGGGAAAAAATGCTAATTTACAGTTGAAATGTGTTTCCACTATTAGATTGTACTTTCTTTCCCATTATATCCTGTTCATTAAATATGATGTTAGCTGCGAAGCTATGCAATTTTGTTTTCTGTCTATTTTTTTTCATCTTCTTGCTTTACCTAGGTACTGTTTTGCCTTTGAACAGTTCCACATGGTTGAGGCTACTTATCGAGTAAAGGAAGCCAGAAAACAACTCTACAGCGAGAATGGAAGATATCCGGATAATGAAGAAGTCGCAAAGGCCACAGGGCTGTCAATGAAGAAGCTGACAGCTGTACTTCTCACTCCAAAAGCTCCCAGATCTTTAGATCAGAAATTGGGATCAACCAGAATCTGAAGCCCTCGGTTTGTGCCTTCCTACCTTTAGATTCTTTAACAAGCATCGGCCACCACTTTTGTTCTTTGTCTCATCCATGACATAGCTCTTGTGATTCTGTCTTGATGTTCTTTTTCGATTCCCCCCCAATTCAGGAGGTGATAGCTGACCCTGATGCAGAGACGGCAGAAGACATACTTATGAAACAATTCATGAAGCAAGATCTGGATAAAGTGCTTAACAGCCTAAATCCTAGAGAAAAACAGGTCGTTAAGTGGAGATTCGGTCTCGAAGATGGCCGGATGAAAACACTACAGGAGATTGGGGAGTTGATGGGTGTGAGCAGGGAGAGGATTAGACAGATCGAATCCTGTGCCTTTAGGAAACTTAAGAACAAGAGGAGAACCAAGAGTTTGCGGCAGTATTTGGTTTCATAGGATATGAAGGAATTTAGTCCTTTTATAGGAGTAAGAAAAATCAAATGTCTTTTCTTCCTTTACATTTCAAGGGAATATTGCTTCTTCTTCTTCTTCTTCTTCTCCTCAATTTTTGTTCATTCATGATCCTTGTATCTAGCACATGTATAATCGGCTTGTGCATACAACTAAATTATTCTTGTATCATTTCCAAGTTTTTTTTTTTTTTTTTGCTAACGAGGAACCCCGCCCCGTGTGGTTTTGTGGACTCAAGGATTGGTGTTCGTGAATTCCAAGGTCAGGACTTGGCAGCTCCTACTTTCCGTGTACCCGTATTGTCCTTACCCCACTTGACCAGGAAAATCCCGGACCTACACACCTCGAGGATTATATGTAGATCAGGTAAGCCCCCCCCCAGGAATCGAACTCGGGACCTCTTGCTTTTAAACAAGAGTTCTTACCGATCGACCCAGCTGGGGTCCTCTCATTTCCAAGTTCACTAAAACCCTGTAACATCTTGAGGTTCATGAAATGTCAAATCATTTGCACCCCATCTTCAATCTGGATCGCACCACTGCAGGGTGACAAAAACTTTTGGCATCCTTGATGAGTACATCATGCATAGTTTCACATCCATAGGCCCATGTTGAATTCAAAACCCTACTTTGATATTGAGTTGTATATGTCACGGAGGAGGAACCTGATGAGCTGCAAGTTGTGATTTAGCTTTGCTCAGCAACTGTCTGGCACTTTGTATGACTTGCCTTTCTGAAATGATTATGATTCGGCGGGTACTCGTCCGATATCTACTCTCACATCATGCGAGGTGAGGTCCGTCCAGCCACGTGACGGCGGGCCTCAACCTCATGTGAGAGGGGAGTACTGAACGGGGAATCTTCTCTTCTGAAATCAGATTTGAGTTAGGTAACATCTCTATGAAAGTAAAAAAATGGTGAAACTAGGGATCTTACTCATCCGTGTTTGAATTGATGGAGTTTTAACTTGTGTGGTTGATTGAGGAGTAATGTTACAAGGTCAAACTTTTGAGTTTTGCACAACGCCTACAATTTGGAGCTACTTTTTGAGATTTCAGAAAGATCCTTTTGTTGGGGGTTTTCACGCAATAGAGTTTCGCACTCCACTGGCGAAGTATAGGAAGTTATGAACATGAAAAAAAGAAGAAGCAAATTTAAGTAGAGTAAAAAAATGAAAAGAAAAATAGAAATCAAACTTTAATCAGATGATTATACATACTATTAGTGAAATGAAATTTCAAATTAAGCCAGCAGGTTTATCTTTAAATGCTGATAGCACTAAAAAAGGACTGCACATTTTTTTTTCTCTCTTAACCATGGTTTGGCGTGACGGATCGAATCGGTTTGATTTGGCCGAATCGGATCGAATCAGGAGAAATCCGATTCGCCCGATTCCTATCAAATCAGATCGATTCTCATCCGATTCCCATGCGAATCGGTCCGATTCAGACAAATCATGGCGGATCATAAAAAACCTGATTCGCTCCTATTCTCTAATACGGCGAACCTTGCTCTTAACTACTTTTACGTGGATGTGCCAAATGTTTAGGTGTGCCAACTCGACCAAGCAGCCCCGGAAGACGGAAGAAGGTGGTCGGCGGAATTAGTGTTTCTATTTTTCTAATTTTAAGGTTTTTTTTTACATATATACCTTTGCAAACATCATTATTTGCACATACATTTCTGATCTAAATTAATTAATTGAAATATTCTTAATCTACTATAATAGTTGCAGCTATATCTGTAATATATATAAAAAGACTAAAAAAGTGTTGCATATATGCACATGTAAGGTTATAGTTGCAACTATTATAACTAATTAAGAATATTTCAGACAATGATATAGATCAGAAGTATATATATATATATATATATATATATATATATATATATATATATATATATATATATATATATATATATATATTATATATATATATATAGTAATGATTGTAAGAGTACATATAAAAATATCTTTTTTAATAGAGTCACATTCGAAGATATACCCTCCAATCAAATTGCCTTCTGATGGTTCAAAAAGTGGACAGAATCATAGAAGTGACATGTCCATTGACTAGGCCGTATGATCTTCATTTTTTAATTTTTTACCCCCGATCAATTATTAGATTATATATTGCCAACAAAATTTATTAGACTATACAAACACATAATTCATGATAAGATATTTATTTATTAATTTTTCAGAAAATAGACTTGGAGAGTGACACACAATGTGAGATTCAGATGAGTTTGGAAAGGGTCTGGGTTAGAAAGAAGGCCTAGGTCTTTTTTATTGGGCCAACACAGGATCCAACAGGGCTATACTCGCCTACTTGACTTGGCCCATTTTCTTTCAGATTGAAGCCCTAAAACTAGAGTTGCAAATGGAACTTGAAAACTTGTTATTCCGACGGAATTTTGATAAGAATAATTGATTTTAGAATTGAAAAATAATATCGATAGCTCATCTAAATCGGTATCGATTATTTCGATATATCATCAGAATCAGAATTGAAAAATAATCGCAATTAAAATTGGTATCGATTATTCTGATAGATTATCTAATACTTAAATGATAAAATTATGATAAACATCTTAGCTTATCAAAATTTTAATTTCAATAACATAATTGGAATCAGATTGAAATAAAAAATGACTATTTTGATTATATTGACATCAGAATAGGAAGCTTTATACATTATCATAATCAATATCTAAAACTCATATTTTCAGTATTGAACTCCCCACTTTCCTCTAAATACCTTATTGCCTTCCTTTGTTAAAAAGAAATACTTATTGTACTTTTTAGTATACTCTTAATTTTCTTATTAGATGAACACAATATATTGGTAGCACGTTAGTCAATAACTATAAAAGAGATTTAAAATATAATAAACGTATATTAAGAAAGTGTAATAAATATTTTTCTTTACTCAAACATTAAAATGGCACCCACTGGTTGGAGGGTAGGCTGACGATTTCAAGAAAAGATAAGCATATTATAGATATTTTAAAGAAAAGGGGTATACACATTACACATATATGAAATTATGAAACCATAGAGGGATAGATATATAAAACCCCTTGGTATTATTATGTTCTTTTTGTGGTTGTCTCGGAAGGAAGAGAGAGAGGGAGGGAATTCCAAAGGGGGGGGGGGGCGCGGGGAGACGGGTTTGAAGGAGGGCAAGGGAGGGAGAGGGGGGTGGAGAGACAGAGAGATGATGGCTTCTGCTAGGGTTTTTGGGGGTGTAGGCCACTCATGGCGGCGGCGAAGAGTGCTGCCGTGGGGGCGAGTGGGCGCTCCGCCTCCTCAGGGAGGAAGGCGAAGTCGGGCCCCAACTTGGGGGGCCTCATGAGGACGATGCCGGTGTCCCCGGCGATGAGGAAGTTTCTCGGCGTGCCGGAGATCTCCCGCCCCGATGCGGTCAAGAAGATCTGGGACTACATCAAGCTCCATCAACTGCAGGTGGGTCTAAAAAGATGACTTTTTTTGAGCTCATCTCTCTGCTGAACAGGGTTTTGCCTCCGCTTTATTGATGCCCTATTGTTATTCGTATCTGCATGGCGGCGATTTTCCTCCCATCCTCCATTTTTCCATCCCCCCTTGGCTTCAGAGCTAGGGTAAAAACTTGAAATAGGTTGGGGTTTTCTCCACTGTTTCTGGGATTTTGGTACTTGTTTAATTTGTTATCCGCCGCTTGCTTTCGCTTTTTGTATATAATTACACTGTTCCTCCAGCACACTAAGAACGCCGCGTTGTATACAGAGCTTGTAACGTCCGCATTGTGTTACTATTCTGGAGTCCTTTCCATGCTAACTTTTGTTGATGGCTTTTCGTGCCCCGCCCCTTTCTAGTCTATGCGTCCCGGAGTGACGTCTGAGCACTAGTTATTAGGAGAATATAATATCCCTTAGAATATCTTTTGTAGTTACGGCGGATTTGTTTCCATTGATTTTACTTGGCGACTGCTTCCATATTTGAAGATACTAACTGCTCGCAAGGTAGTACTATTGGAATGCGGTCAGATAGTCCTAGCTGTTGGTTGTCGATTCCAAGGCTTTGCACTATTAATCAAGATGTGTCACTAAGTTCTATGGACTATTCTGAAACCTAAACCTCCTGAAAGAGACGGCACTCTTCAGTGAGACTCCTTTATACATCGTTTTTCAGCTAAAAGGTTCTCCCTTTGAGTGAAAATGTTGCATGAACTCAATGACTTCATGGAGGCTTTAGGACTTTACTAACTACAGAGTCACAGACAACGTTCAAGGGTCTCAAGGATTTCTTGGTCAATAGTCATTTTGCTCATCGCTTATTTTGGTTTTTCTGAATGTAACAGGATTCCATTCTTGGATGAGCTTAAGACCAGCTTATTATGATACATTGAACCTGTATAGCTCTTTTGGAATTCTTCGATTATGTTTTGAAACCAAGTTTTCTTCTGCTACAAGGGATTTCCAGCTGCTAGTTTGTCTGATAACATAGTTCCTTTTTTAATTCATAGCTCCTTTTAATCCTCCCCCCTCTTTTCTTTGTTTCATTTAGTCATAATTTACTAAAAAATACTATAAATCACATTATTAGACCTAATGTCTCATAGGGTGTCAGACATGAGTCATGTATCTTTTAGGCCTAACGACCCAATAAACTATAGCTTTTAAGCTTTCATGGCTATTAGACTCATTAATGGTTTAATTTCAAACAAGACCTATCTTTTTAATCTTCTAAAAATTTAACCCTATATGTGAGAATGAGTCATGTATGTCATAGGGTATAAGATCTAATGACCCAATGACTAACTTTTAGGCCAAAATTTATGGGCTATTAGACTCTAATGGTTTAACTGTCTTTTTAATCTTCAAAAATTTAACCCTATACATGAGTAATGTCATGTATGTCAATGGGCCGGGTTGACCTGATTTTGGGCTAGGCCGCAAGACTCTTTTCGGCCCGTGGACTTTTAGTCGAGCCTAAAACCCTGCTCGACTAGGTCTATGGGCCGGACTCGGGTTTTGATTTCGGCCCGATGGCCAGCCTAACCCGTTCTCTTTTGTTTCTTCTCCTTTCAAATCTTGAATTTTACTTAGTGAAACTTATGTTATTTTTCTTATTTAAAATTTAAAACTATCTTTTCAAACAAATTAAATAATTGACATAAAAAATCTACTTACTTGAGTGAGATTATAAGTTTTATATTGTTAAATATATCATTTTTATTAATTTAGTTTTTATTTAAGTATTTGGGCCAGGCTGGGCCTTAGTCGGGTCTTACATTTTTGTAAAAGCATTGGGGCCGGCTTAGCCCGATCCGACATAGCTCGGGTCTGGGTCGGGCTTGGACTTTCATATTGATGAGTTGGGCTAAGCCGGGCTCACCTAAGTCCGGCTCGGGCCTTGCCCATTGAAAACCCTAATGTCTTGTATGTCATAGGGTATAAGACCTAATGACCTAACAACTATAGCTTTTTGGCCAAAATTTATGGGCAATTAGACTCTTTCATGGTCTCACATAATGCCTATTTTTTATTAAAATTTAACCTTTATATGTCACAGGGTTGGGAAAAAGGATTACCCTGCTTTTTTGCGTAGGACAGTCTTGAGAATCAAGTTTTACGATTTATCAATCCAAAGCAAATGGAAACCAGAGATCCCCACTTCACATCAATTGCAATAACCCTTTGGTTGTGGATTATAGCTGGTTACCGAAGAAGACACAATCTCCCTTTTTCCTTGGATTATCCACGTTCAGCTTTGTCAAAGATCACGATGATCCATTTATTGAATTAGTTTTGAGCTTCTGTTCTTCATGGGTGTAGAAAGGACATCAAATCTCACTAGGCTTTTGGGAATGCTGATTGACATGGTCATCTACAGAAATGAAAGCCTCGCACTAAATCTTGTGGCTTTCACTCGTTTCTCCTCTTTTGAACAGAAAATGTGCATTCGGTCCAGCCCCTTGTACTTGATCGCTGAGTCTCAGTAAGCATATTGCTTGGTCCTAAATTATTTGCACAATTACTCTCACATTTGTTAAATTTTCTTGGGCAAGTTAATTAAAAGTTCTTATCAGATATTTGACTTATTTTTTAGTCTTTGACAGAGTTATAATTCATTACAATAAGTGTTATCTCTTGTTACAGTATACGTTAAATTCTGTTACAATAAGGACTTCCCCTGTTATAGTCAGAGACTGTTAATTAATTTGCCCATTTTCTTTGCAAGCTTCCACATGGGAAAAAGATAATGAAAGCATAGTCTTGATCCATTCGGGAATAGGAATGCCATAATACTTTTTAAAAAATGGTCACTTGTCCTGTTTTCAATGATTGGGTGGAGCATGTTCTATGAAAAGGCTCGGCTTGTGCAAAACCAGAAGCCTTAAGCCTTCTAACTATGCCTCTTAGCTGGTTTATGGCCAGCTTAAATGACTACTGAAGAATATTTGGGTAAGTTCAACCATATTACGGAGGTTATGTTGCAGATCCACACGTAGCATGCAGTATGTTATCTTGTGTTCAAATTTGGTATGCACATCAGTATCCTGTTTGTAGTGAGACTTTTTTTTTGGGGGTCATGCTTGCATAGTCGTAATGTCTTTTTGTAAATGAATAAGAGTATTTTTAGAACCTGTTTATCCAATGGATTAGTAAGTCATGCCACTTCTGATCATACGCACAACTTGCAGGTTTGAAGTGGTTTTTCACCCATTATCATGTTTGTAGGTTTATGATATTTTCTTTAAATTCCCACTAGATGGAGATCATCCATATTCAGAACGTGTATACCGTGCCATTCACTTTTAAAGAAATTGTCCTGAACCTCTAAATATGCCTTTCATTTGAGCGTTGATCCATTATTCAGCAGAGCTTTATCCAATCTTCATCCAAAATTTGCTAGTTGGTGATATATCATCGTCTAATTTCTTGTTTTCCAGTGAGGTGACTGTCTTATACGGCACGGGAGGATTCGATCGAGTCGAATCTCCGCACCCAAGAAGATCATTGGTGGTTTGATTGGTCATTAAACATGTGAATGCTGATGCTTCTGTTGTTGTGCAGAATCCCGCGAACAAGAGGGAGATCAACTGCGACGAGAGGCTCAAGGCATCTTCGGCGGGAAAGACAAGGTGGGGATGCTGGAGATCGCCAAACTGATATCCCCCCACTTTGTGAAGGCCCAGTAGCGTGGTGTTTTGGATGACGGGGAAGGCGGGGGCGACGGGGGGAGATGTCGCTCTTTAGGGGGAGGTGATCTTTTATGTAAGCTTGCTGTAGCCGACTGTTTCGCTTTTGCTTTTATATTTGAAACACTTGCAGATTTTGGCACTAGAACGAAATTTGGAGGATGGCCTAAAGTTTTTGCTTCCCGCTCACACCTCTTCTATCGTTGTGGCTATGACGCCCTGTTCTATCATCTATGATGATTGTGGAAACAAGCTTTTAGTCGCCCGAACTTCTGGATGGGTTTCTTTTGCCATTACTGACAGTAGCAGTGGTGGTGGCACTGGGGCGAGCAATGCTTGCTGACCGCCTGTCTGGCCTAATTTTTTCTTCCTAATTTTATGCCTAGTAGATCTATTACAGAAGCGATTTTCTTATTGCGACAATTAATAGAGAAGTACAGAGAGATGAGAAGAGATTTATATATGATTTTTCTTGATTTGGAGAAAGCGTATGACCGAGTACCGAGAGACTTGATTTGGTGGGCATTAACAAAGAAGAGAGTCTCTCAACTCTCAAGGATATGTTGACTTGATTCAGGATATGTATGAGGGTGCTACTACTAGTGTGAAAATTATTGTTGGAGAGACTCGTGAATTTTCGGTCATTATAGTTTGCATCAAGGTTCTGGCCTAAGTCTGTATCTCTTTGTTCTGGTTATAGATGAGGTAATAAAATATTTGCATGATGATATCCCTTGGTGTATGTTATTTGCAGATGATATTGTCTTAATTGATGAGAGCATTGATAGTTTAAATATTAAGTTAGAAAGTTGGAGACATGTTTTGGAGTCTAAAGATTTTAAAATTAGGAGGAATAATTTGAGTTTATGTACTGTATTATAGTAATCAAATGATGTTTCAAGGAGATATGGTTTAAATTGATGGTCAAGATATTTCTAAGAGTAGTAGCTTTCGATATTTGAGATCTATCATCCAAGAGAATGAGGAGATTTATGACGATGTAGCACACAAGATTAAGGCAGACTGGTTAAAATGGAGAAGTGCATCAGGAGACTTTTGCGATCGTTGTATACTAGTGAAACTTAAAAGAATGTTTTATAGAACGGTAGTGAGACCTGCTTTATTATATGGCACCGAGTGTTGGGCAGTGCGAAAGTAACATGTTAACAAATTATGTGTAGCAGAGATGAGGATGCTGAGATAGATATGTGGTAAGATTAAGAAAGATAAGATAGAAATGAGCGCTTCCGTGAGGATTTGAGGATAGCTCCAATTGATAGAAAAATGAGAGAAAATAGACTTAGGTGGTTTGGACACGTGTATCGTCGTCCTAACTCGGTGCCGGTTAAAAGATGTGACCAATTTTAGTAGATGTTAGTAAAAGAGCTAGGGGAAGGCCTAAAATGAGATGGTGCGATATTATTAAGAAAGACTTGGACTTCTTGAGTTTAAACACGACTATAACATTTGATAGAAATTTTTGGCGGAAAAAGATTTATGTAGCCGACCCCAAATAATGGATAAGGCTCTGATGATGAATTGGTTGGACACTATCAACATTAACCTATATATTTAGAAAACTTTTTTTTTCTGTTTAAATTCTTTCTGTGACCTCTTTAAATCTAAGTGTATAAAAAGAGAGTCTTAGCTACAGAATTACTCTTTGAATATCCGATAAGTCGAGTTTGGTGTGTAGTCATGATGTGTGTTCGAGGTCCATGGTTAATTTCCAGCAACTAATACCCCCGACAGAGACCCCAAAGTTCGCATCGCCATCCACGAATTCGAAGACCCAGAAGGGTTAGAAGAAATAGTCTAGTGAGATATGTATTGAATTTAAATAACTATAAAAATATATATAGATGTACAACGTGTACCAAATAAAAGGCATCGGAGCTCCGACATATATATATTATCCATGCTGGTTTGGAGGTAGGTGTATAGCAGTAATGGGCGGGTGACTAATGTGGTCCGAAGGCGATGCTCTCGGAGCCACAGTCAAACTAATTAGGACATTCTCTGTAGTGCAAATCCCCAGCCTGTGGGCCTCGCGTTGGCGGGCCCGACTTTCGTTCCGCACTATTTCGTTGCGCCGTTGCATGTCCTGCGACTTTTTCTGAGGTTGATTCCAGGGGCTACGTCCATGTTGGAGTGCACCTACGGACGGAGCGAGTGGTTATCGATTTTGGGAGGATTTTGCCAGTAAGCCTCTGCACCGTAGGACGTCAATATATTATCTAAAGACGGTCGGCACGCTGACACTTCAACCTGATAAACATTTCTGATCTTTGTGAACGCATTATTTGTCTATTGCTTAGATCTCTGCTACGGTTTTCTTACACCATCTCATCTAAGAGAACTTCGACATCTCCGATCTACTGGCCTTGCATATATATCTGTCTAACATTATGCTGTAGCAAATAATACAGGGTCTTAACTCTTAACCCCTGTTGTTTCATTTCTCTGAGTAGATTGAGGCCATCATCGATTCTTTCTTTCTTGCAATAACCATGCAGATCAGGTGGAAGGCCACCAACCACCATGGTCTCAAACACACTCACTGCGTCCTCTACCCGTCCCACAAGATGGTACCCCCTAATTAGTAAAATTCTGTACGTGACTATATTAATTAGGGTCTAATACCCTTTACAGTCATTAAATCAAAAAGATCATGGGCTTCTTGCTTCAACCTTGCCTTGGCTGCATATAGAATTCACCAGCGTGCTGAATGTGACAACATCTGGTGCAATGCTCGGAGTGTTGATCACCATTTCTCTTAAATGTGTCACAGTTTCTGTCCAACAGCCTGAGATAGAATAGCTGTGAATGATACAACTGCAGGAAACAACATTTGGGAAATACCACTAGACGTCATCTCCTCAAATAATTTATGTGCTTTTGGGAAGGCTCCTTCTTTGTAGAGGCTGTCAATGACACTGCTGTAGGCAATAACACCTCAATCCGTGAGTGCTACCACAACTCCCCCTCTGTCTTCCCCCGTTTGCCAATAGTGACTACTTTCAAGATGTATATCATATTTTTACAAAGTCTTCTACAAGTCTTTCTTTCTCTTTAATCTATTTCTCTCTCCTGTTGCTAAAATCTACAGTAACGTGCACTCTCTCTCTCTTACCTACAGTAAATGTTGTTTTGTGAAGCAGATCAATAACATCATGTGGCTCCTCATCTCCCTCAGCCAACTCATCAACAATACAGTCTCCATGGTAATAATGACAGTCTCTTACAAAAGATATATTCTTTTTTTTCTCTAAAACAATCTAGGCCAAAGAATAAATTAAACTATCATAGATATGTTAATCCAAGAGTACACAATTTACTACCAAGAGAAGTACACCAACCACCATTTCTTTAAACTCTCAAAGTCCAAGTGTCACAATTTTAATAGATCTGACCAAATTAGTATACATTAACTAAATATTTTTCTACTACCAAAGTAGCGTGCCCTTCTCTAAACCACCACCAACGTGTCTCTCTTTAGCTCCCTCCCCCTGCACCCCTACTACTACGCCCTAGCAGGTTATTATGTGAGGGCCGGAGGCGGGGTTATGGGTGGAGATTCGCCTCGAAAAGGTGAACTTTTGAACACGTCAAATCAGTGACATTAATGTGAAAGAGAGATGGTTTTAGCAGCTTTCCTTTCTTCATGCTTCATGATCTGCTTGCACTTCGTTTCGTCAAAGTGGTGCAGTAAAGCCACAAGCACCACTCCCTTCTCTCTTCTATTTATGTAACCTTCAACCCTGCATGGTAAAGAACAGGCCCGCCTTCCTCCTCTTCTCTGCACGGAAACACTTAATAAAGCGGGGGAGCTATTCGACAGCGAGACAGAGACAAACAGAGGAAGAGAGGTTGCCCATCTCCTTGGCAATGGCTGCCAATCCCATCTCCCCAACAATGGATCCTTTTTACAGCCCAGTATGAAGCAAATGGAATATTTCAAGACCAAGGCGGAGAGAGAGAGATCGAAGGGGATAGCCCATATGCCAAAATTTTAACTTGGAGTTGATATGAAAATTGTATATGTATTGCTATTTCTTGGGAAAACTAGAGATTGCATTAGAATTAATTTTAATTACATATATATATATAATATATATATATATATATTCTTTGTCCATGATCATTTGATCGCTGCTGTATAGTCATAAGGTTTATTCAGTATTATCATATTTCAACATAATTAAATTTGTAGTTTACAATTGTTTTTACTATCTTTTGCATCTGAAAATAAATTTAAAAACATAAAATAAAATGATGACCATTCAAAAAAGATGTTAAAATTAATCAAGAGATCATGTAATTAACTTTGTCATTTTTAATCTCAATAGATTAATTTTCTTAACTAGAGTTAGAGAGTCAAATCTCAATAGATTTAACTTTGTCAATTTTAATCTCCATAATATAACCAATGACTTAAAAATGTAATCATTAATATGTAATTATTTACTTCTTACTCAAAATCAATATACAATTTTTATTAATCTTCTTACTTTACCTAGAATGTAAATATAAGCTAGCATGTTAGCATGTCTACGTGACTGCATTTAATGTAGTATATATATATTTGTCCAAAAAAATATATATATATGTACACCAACCACCGTTTCTTTAAACTCTCTCAAAGTCCAAGTGTCACAGTTTTAATAGATCTGACCAAAAGTATACATTAACTAAATATTTTTCTACTACCAAAGTAGGAACAGCGTTTGCCCTTCTCTAAACCACCACCAACGAGGCAACGTGTCTCTCTTTAGCTCCCTCCCCCTGCACCCCTACTACTCGCCCTACTAACCGGGTTGGCACAGTATTTTTTGTGGAAGGTTTGTATTTGTGGAGGGTTCATTCACGTGTAGGGGTGTCAACTGGGTCGGACTGGCCCACAGGCCTGGAAACTCGGCCCGGTATAACATGGGCCTGTGCCTAATTTTTTATTAAAATTTAAATTTTGGCCGGCCCGAAAAAAAATCTGGGCCGATTCCGGGCTTTGCCTGGCCCGGCCCGGCCGGCCCGCGCCCACCGGTCCCCCCACCCCGCCTCGGCCTCCCCGCGCCCCTGCCCGCGCCCCTGCCTTGGCCTCCCCCGCCCCCGCCTCGGCTCGCATTGCGCGCGCCCCTGCCTCGCACGCCACGCGCCCCCGCCTCGGCCTCCCCGCGCCTCGCCTCAGCCTCCCCGCGCCCCTGGCCCCCTGCCCGGCCTCCCCGCGCCCCCGCCTCGGCCTCGCATGCCGCGCGCCCCTGCCTCGCACGCCACGCGCCCCCGCCTCGGCCTCCCCGCGCCTCGCCTCAGCCTCCCCGCGCCCCTGCCCCCTGCCTCGGCTCCCCGCCCCCGCCTCGGCCTCGCACGCCGCGCGCCCCTGCCTCGCACGCCGCGCGCCCCCGCCTCGGCCTCGGCACACCTCACGCCCCTGCCTCGCACGCCACAGCGCCCCCGCCGCGGCCCCCGCGCCCCTGGCCCCCTGCCTCGGCCTCCCCGCGCCCCGCCTCGGCCTCCCCGCGCCCTCGCGCCCCCGCCTCGCACGCGCTCGCCCCAGGCCGGGCCGGACCGGGCCTGGGCCAGGCCTTAAAACTGACCCCCGGGCTGGGCCATATTCCTGAAAACCGGCTTTGTCTCGGGCCTGGGCCGGTTATTTGGAGACCGGACTGGGCTTGGGCCAGACCAGACCCAGTCCAGGCCTGGCCCATTGACACCCCTATTCACCTGTCTCTCTTTAGCTCCCCCTGCACCCCTACTACTACTGACACATGGTATTTGTGGAAATTTTGTATTTGTGGAGGGGCATCTTACCCCCACTAACCACGTAGACTTACCCATTCCTGACAGGAGTCTGTTCCTTGGTATGGAACTTGGTGGGGAATGGGGTGCTGAGAGAAGTAAGGTATATGTGAGGCCGGAGGCGGGGTAACACATGTCTGATTCGCCACGAAAAAGGTGGGCTTTTGAACACGTCAAATCAGTGACATTAATGTGACAGAGGTATGGTTTAGCAGCTTCCTTTCTTCATGCTTCATGATCTGCTTGCACTTCGTTTTGTCAATTTGGGCGTTTGGCATCTCTCCCTGCAAACCCTCATACATCTCATCAGCATCTTTCTTACAGGGAGGGGAGAGAAGGGATCCCCTTGCAAGCGCTCTGAGATACATATCTTCTGATATTCGCAGGTGATACATTTGGTAAGATCTCTTCCTCCTTTTCTGTAGAGAGCGTGTACAATTGGAATTTGAAGGGATGTACCCATTAAGAAGGCTCGGCTCCTCATCTTCCAGTGGCTTGGGATTTGAAGAGATGTACAGCACAAGGGCAGACTCAGCTTCTTGTTGCAGATACAGTTTTGACAAACTTATACAAGCTTTCCCCTTTGCATTCCTTGACAATTCAAAGAGGGAAAAAGTTGATGTTTTGATGTAAAAACTCATTATCTTGTGCAGGGAGGCAAGGGATCTTGTTGGACGTAACGGCATGATGATTGATTAGAGGGTTTTGAAGGCGCCGAGGGTTGGGGGGGGGGGGTGGAGGCGCGGTGGATATACGTTGGTGATGATCTGATGCTGATCATGGTGTCGTTCCGCCTGGGGAGGTGGGTCTGAAACATTGGCATATGGGCTCTCTCTCTCTCTCTATTCCATTTGCTTCATACTGGGCTGTAAAAAGGATCCATTGTTGGGGAGATGGGATTGGGAGCCATTGCCAAGGAGATGGGCAACCTCTCTCTTCCTCTGTTGTCTCTGTCTCGCTGTCGAATAGCTCCCCCGCTTTATTGAAGTGTTTCCCTGCAGAGAGGAGGAGGAAGGCGGGCCTGTTCTTTACCATGCAGGGTTGAAGGTTACATAAATAGAAGAGAGAAGGGAGTGGTGCTCGTGGTTTTACTGATTACCACCACAAAGAAATTTCATTACTAGCTAGGGACAGTGAGGAGGGAATAATGCATGGGTGACGAGGAAGAGGACGGGCGGGGGTTGGCATTCATGCCTTGCGATCGCTTCATTTATGGACGGCAATAAAAATGCCTGCCCCGGGTGTAATATATTGCAAGTGTTTAATTAAAAGTAGATACCATAGAAGAAGACAGGCCGGTAAATTTCAGTCTTTATTTGGTTCAGTGTGTTCTTTCTATAGCTGCATTCTTTTAACTCTTTTAAATGACCCACTTGGGCAGCGAGGCAGGGTACGCCGTTCAGCTGCCTCTTAGATAGGCTTATCACTCACGAGTTAAGTTGGTTTCACAGCTGAATATTAGCCCTGGAAGCCTTTAGATGGAAGGGGAAGCTGTTGCGATAGGAGGCCAGATTGGAGTGAATCCTTGGAGGCTGCGTGATATATATATATATATATATATATTTTTTTTTTTTCTTACTGAAGCTCTTGAGTTGATTACTTAACCTGGGTGCAAGGCTATTGAACAACTCCTCTTGTTCCAATTATATGATTTGTTGTCATGAGCATCGAATGGGTCGGTGATGACACTCTCAAGCATTCATCTTCTGACTTCATCTTTTCTTGTTCTTGAAGTTCTGTCGGTGAAGATTTATGTGATGCAAATATTTATGGAAGTGATAATGCAGAATAGGCACAGTTACGTAATGCCGTTGTTTACTGCAGCCGAGATTTTCAATTGTTGTCGGGTTGCTGCATTTCGGTTCCGGTGATCTGTACGCGATCGAGATTGCAGCAATACCAAAGCATGCTTGGAAATTGCTGAGTGCACTGAATCAGAAATCAAGTTAGCAACCACCAAGGCGCAGAAGAACGTACAAGTTTGGCAGAAACCAGACACTTCAAAAATCAAATTGCTGCTGAAACGACCTTCCAGCTCCAGGCAAGTGGGTGCACTCCAGGGGCTAAAGATGAGGGACCCAGCCAGGAAGTCTTGGAATCTGAAAGGAAATAGAGATGCTTGAAATTGTCCCCAGTGATCAAGCAAAGTATCTTAATTTGCGGTGGAATTGAGAGATTGGAATCGTTCTCCTACTGATATGGGACGCTTATACATCTGTATCAGATCGCGTGCTTATCAGTAACACTATGAGAATAGCAACAGATTAACGACTGAATTAATCTGTTGCCATATGTAGACGCTAATTATCAGCGGGTAAATTTCAGTCGCTACTTTGTAGCGAATTAGCGACGACTTAGTCGGTCACACCCTACAATCGATATCAGCGACGACTAAATTTCTGTCGCAATTCCGTCTCTAATTTAGCAAAAACCTCTCTGCCACACCTCCGCGGCCAAATGATGGGTCGTTATTCCGTCTGTAAATAAATGTAAAAAAATATATATTTTACAACTGTATATATTTTCATATGACAACTAATTAAAAAAATAAATATATTACAATTTCCATTCAAACATAACACAATCACCGATTCAACAATAAGTAAAATTAAATATTTCACATTATTTAAATATCTGTTAAATACAATATTTGAATTATAATTCAATACAACATTAAAAAAAGAGAAAGACTTATTGCACTTGCACATTGATTAGGTAAAAATTTATGTGACATCTAATCCTTGGATTGTCACTTTATCACTCCCCACGTGAGGAGTGCCACATAGATTCTTGCCTAGTCACATTGGAGCTTAAGTGCAATGGACAAGTGCAATAAGCCTTTCTCTTAAAAAATAATAATAAATTCACTCGATTCTCATTCTCGCCCCCCTGTCACCACGGTGGTGCAGCAAAATCCTGACATGTAAAATAAAACATTAGACCTATGAAATATGATTAAAAAATCAGATGGTACATCTAGCAATAACCTCACGATTTCTAAAAGCCAGTACAAAGTATTTAATAAAGTAATTAGGTGTTAAACATTACCTAAGCATTTATCCATGCTCTTTTACCGCAAAATCTATTTCAGATAAAGGCCAGTAAGTATCCAACGACCCACATACAATTAATTAAATGGCATGTCAAGGGCAAGGCTCACACGGATGTGACCTTGGTTATGCATATGTATGAATATCATAGGACTTTTTGTACTAAAAAGAGAAAGAGTTATTGATTTGTACATTGTACTTTAAGTGCAATGTGATTAGATAATAATTCATGTGGCGCTCGTCACATGAGGAGTAATAAAGTGACAATTTAATTATTAAATGTTACATAGATTTGTTGTTTAGTTACATTATGTTTAAAGTATAATGTGAAAGTACAATAAACTTTTCTCTAATATAAAAGGCCAAGAAGCACAATTTAACTAAAAACTCACGAAAGACAAGAACACATGTTATAATCTTTAATAGATCCTTCAAGGATATATATAATGTCAGAAAAGAAAAAGATGCAACAATTCTAGTCACTCCACAAGGACAACGACGTAAGGACAACCATGCAAGAGTACCAAAACGTACCCTGACAATTCCCCACCAATTCCCCTTGCAATACCAATATCAGCTAATTTCAATGCTCCCTGACAACAGCCCCATCGATCCAGCAACTGTACATGAGTGCTCCTCTCTCCATTAAATTCTCCACAACTCCCTGACAGGATTTATGATGCATGGGAAGCATAACATATCAATTGAATTAGAGAAATAGCAAGAACTACTAGATATGATAAACATACCATCCGAATGGGAAAAAGAGGTGCGTGAACAGATGCAACCCCACTGTAACCTATGTGATAAATGAGAATCCCAAGTCGTCTTTTCAGTGCTGCAGGGACAAGTGCTCTCAAAATGTATCCTTTTTCATCTAAAAGTCTATAATATGGCTCATGCAGCCATTTCACTATTTATTTGGAGTCCACACCTCGATGTATTATGTATATATGTTTGGTGATACGTTGATAATTATGCACATCATAAATTTGTTGTATATTCATGAGCTACTCTTAACATAATCATACCACAATACGCTTTGGGTTAGAAGTTCGGTTCCGGACAAGGTTAGGAGATCTAATTTTTCATGAGAGAATATATATCAATATCATATATTACTCCCACACTTATTTCTAGCTGGAAGAGCTAAATATTTGATTAATTTGGAGGGGTAACAAGTTGGTACCTAGTGACATTGCCATCAGTGCAGATCAGAAATAAGATAGTGATAGATAAGTTGATTCAAAATGACCATTGTAAAATATTAATTCTTATTATTTGCCAATAAATTGGATGCCTTCTCATTGTCAAGAGCTACTAACACAAGAAGTTTAAAGATGTAATTGAAATTCACATCTTGTGGCCTAAAAATTATGTAAATTGAAATATCTTTTTAATCTTTCTATTTTTTAATTTATTTGTTAATTAATTTGTATCTCTTTTGTCTTATTTTACAGGTTTTGGTGGATGCTTCTAGATACAAGATCATGATATAGTTGGAAGCTTTCAACAGTTGATATATAGGGTTTTATTTCTTCAGTCTTATACATTCCATGTTTGAATGGAAAATGTTGGACATTGCTGCCAATATTTTAATAAAATGTCTATTTTTCAAATGAGATGTGCGTGAGACTACATGTGTGGTTGTAAATATATTTTGTGGGATTGTAAGTGTGGTTGTATGTGTGTATGGATTTAGAAGTATGGTTGTACATATGATTGAAACAGTGCAAATAATTATGTGGTTTGACAAGTATTAGTATTCCAACTAAATAAAGAGATTTCTATTAATTCAATTACCAAAATATATATACCTTTTCTAGACTTTGTAACTGATGTTTTTCCTACGCTTATGAACGAGTGTCGGTGTAGACCCCAATTAATAACTACGCATATGAAAGTGTAGGTAAGTCCTACCTACGCTTTTGAACAGATGGTAATTACCTACGCTAATTAACAATTGTTGGTGTAGGCCAAAGTTAATACCCACGGTTTGAAAAAGTAGGTAACTTTTACCTATGCTGTCAACACCAACCATACAGAACCGTAGAGAGAGTAGTAGGTACCTACGATTTTTAATCTTTACACATTAGTACTACTACTCTCCGGGGGCAGTTAGTACCACTACTCTCCCCTCGACGCCCCGGTTGATGATAGAATGTACGCCTCGAGCACCCTACCTCCGAGCCTATCAACGTCGAATCCGACATCGTCGTCATCTTCGCCGCCTTGATCTACGTGGTGGGGCTGGCCTCGTCGCCTGCTGCACCTGGCTCCGGCGGACCTCCACGGTGCCGCCCGCGGTGCTTCGGTCTCTAACCAGGCTCTCCTTCCAGCCCGGCTCGGCCGACCATGCCCGCTACGCCGACTGTCCCATCTGCCTCACCGACTTCACTGAGGGCGATGAGATGTGCGTCCTCCTTGGCCGCACTGCAGAAGGACACGGATCTCATCACCTTCGGTGAAGTCGGTGTGAGGCAGATGGGACAGTTGGCGTTGCGGGCATGGTCGGCCGAGCCGGCTTGGAAGGAGAGCCTGGGGAGAGACCGAATCACCGCGGGTGGCGCCGTGGAGGTCCGCCGGAGCCAGGTGCAGCGGGCGACGAGGGCCAGCCCCACCACGCAGATTAGGGCGCCGATGACAACGATGTCAGAGTCGACGTTGATATGCTCCGGTGGGGGCGCGGAGGTAGGGTACTCGGCAGTGAAGCGTACATTCTATCATCAACTGGGGCGTCGGGGGGAGAGTAATGCCCCTGGAGGTTTAATTTATAAGCTCTCAGGGTGGCATGGCGGGGCCGCCGTCATCTGGCGCAGAAGGTCTTGCGGCCGAGGCAGCGCAGGAAGGAGCAGCTCTTGGTGATCTCGCGCAGGGGCTTGTCGGTGAAGCGGATGAGGTTGTAGGTCCAGGCGCCTGCCACTGCCCCGCACACGGTCACCACCATGTACACCATATCCCCTCGTACCTGTTCGCGACGATCGCCGGCCCTAGCGTCCTTGCCGGGTTCATCGACGCCTCCGATATATATCGGCCTGCTACATAGTCCCCCCACACCCAAACACCGAAACCCAGAAGAACAGCACATCGATAATTTAAGTCCTTCTGCCGGCGTCCGCAGATGTAAAGTTAACAGATATATATGTGTAAATATATAGGGAGATTGCGCGCATACCCTGCGAAGAGCACGTTGATCAGCACGGTCGCCCCCACTGCCAGCCCCGCGAGCTCCCCAATCTGCAGTTTGCCACGGATTAAGATCGTCCAAACAGATAAAGTATGCGTTTTTAATGGGGTAACGTCATGGGGAGGGAAGCTTGGAAGCGAACAGTTTTGACTCCAATCATGGACGCATACGCAAGGGAATCGTTGGACACGCCAACACGGCGTCGGCAGAGAAGATGAAAGGATCGATGGGGAGAGGCGAACGACCCAGATCAAACATGGAGGGTGCACGGTTGGAACCACTCACCCCCCTGTTGTCGGTCGCGACACCGGAGATGACGAACATGAGGTAGAAGGTGACGATGAACTCCAGCATCAGGAACTGCGCGTTGGAACCCTGCGGGATGGTTCCGTGGAAGAGCTCGCGCGTCGCGCCGAACAGCAGCCGCAGGATTCCGCTCGCCATAGTCGAGCCCAGCACCTGAGCTGCTATGTACACCGGATTCTGCAGCCGGCCGCCGCCATGGATTAGTCTACAGAGAAGTACACATTGTGCGTTTATGCGGTTGCTCCCCGGGAGGGGGGGGGGAGGGTGTTTGCTTGAATACCTGGGACCAAGGGAACCTCCGGCAGGTGGCGAAGGCGATGGTGACAGCGGGGTTGAAATGGGCACCAGAGATGTGACCGAGGGAGTACACCATGACCATGACGACCAGCCCCCAGACGATGCATATGCTGGGGAAGGTCACGATCCCCATACAGCTGAGGTTGACCGTCACCGAGGCGCATCCGGCGAAGATGAGGAAGTACGTCCCCAATATTAGGGACTCTTCTGATACCCAACACCTCGGCAACGATATGTGTTTCCAGGCCAGGGATCAACAAGACATAGATTTTTAATGAACAAACCATCGCCATGGGAATCGCGAATCGAATCTAAAGAGAGAAAAATGAGTTTTTAAGTTTGCCTCATCATACAAACCATACCAAATGGCCTAGAGGACTGACTAGTACACATCTCTCGGGCTCTCACAAGGATGTTGAGCTAAACCATGCTTGCAACAACCAGAAGCAGACATCCTTAAATTACCCAGGTACGATCGAACCACAAAGATCCAATCTTTGGTTCTTGTCTAATGATACCCCGCGTCCTATCTTTCTTTCTTGCAACCGAGAAGGGAAGGAACTATACATGCATCTACAAGGTATCTACGCATGTCAAGGTGGACGAACATCCCAGGGAGACCATCCGGAGCAAGACAAAAACCTTGAAGAAATAGTAAGCCGGAGGGGTGAGAAGAGAGGACAGGATGAAGTCCCTTGATCAACACACAACTCACCTTCTGTAGGAAGGGTACAGAAATGGGGAAGCCGCACACCTTGTCGCCGGTGAGGCTCCCCCGGTGGTCTCCCTGTCGCTCTCCGAAATTGACCGCCGCATCCGCCAAACTCACAGCAAGTCCCTCCTCCATCGACCTCTCGACATGCCTATTAGACCCCGACCCCTCTCCCATCTCTCTCTCTAATAAGTCTCTCCTCGACCAGCAAACACCAGATTTGTGCACTGATCAGCTGAGAGGCCAGGTAAGTGGCTACAAGAGGCAAAGCTCTCGGTGCCGGCCTCTATTTATTTGTATGCACGCACAGGTTTAATTCCACCCCCCAACCCTTTCACACTTGCTTCAAATATCTCATAAATTAACAATCCTCCTGGTCTCAATTAACTGCACCCCCCAGTTCTTAGTAAAAGAGTTAGAGACACGAGACGCCAACCACGGGGCCAGAGACGGTCGGGGAAGCTTTTGAGATATAACTTAAGAAGATTAAGAAATGGATACGGGGGTCGATCTATCGGATGCATTAAAGCAGACACAACAAAGAAATTTCATTACTAGCTAGCTAGGGACAGTGAGGAGGGAATAATGCATGGGTGACGAGGAAGAGGACGGGCGGGGGTTGGCATTCATGCCTTGGGATCGCTTCATTTATGGACGACAATAAAAATGCCTGCCTGGGGGTAATATATTGCAACTGTTTAATTAAAAGTAGATACCATAGAAGAAGACAGGCCGGTCTTGTATCCATGGCCTTTACATACTTGCTTGCAACTATCGGTGAACACGCAGATACCATAGAAGAAGCCAGGTAGAGATTCACATCTTGCTTGCGGCCGCACCTGCAGTTGCAAACTGGATCGAATTAAGGAAGATGAGGAAATTTAACAGTACTCATTCATCATTTATATATACAATATAACACTAGAAGAAAAAAAGACAATTTAGCGACGGACCCATTTTATCGCAAACTGGCGTTAATCTGTCGCTAAGGGGTCCAGCGGCGGAGTAGCAACAGATTAGCGACAGAATTAGTTCGTCGCCATATGTTGGACACTAATTAGCGGCGGACAAATTTCAGTCGTTACTCTGGGAATAGCAACATATTAACGACAGAATTAATCTGTCGCCATATGTTGGACGCTAATTAGCAGCGGGTAAATTTCAGTCGCTACTCTGTCGCGAATTAGCGATGACTTAGTAGGTCACACCCTACGATCGATATCAGCGACGACTAAATTTCTGTCGCAATTCCGTCTCTAATTTAGCGACAACCTCTCTGCCACACCTCCGCAGCCAAATGATGCGTCGTTATTCCGTCTGTAAATAAATGTAAAAAATATATATATTACAACTGTATATATTTTCATATGACAATTAATTAAAAAAAATATATATATATTACAATTTCCATTCAAACATAACACAATCACTGATTCAACAATAAAGTAAAATTTAAATATTTCACACTAATTTAAATATCAGTTAAATACAATATTTGAATTATAATTCAACACAACATTAAAAAAAGAGAAAGACTTATTGCACTTGCACATTGCACTTAAAGTGCAATGTGACTAGGCAATAAACCCATGTGACATCTAATCATTAGATTGTCACTTTATCACTCCTCATGTGAGGAGTGCCACATAGGTTCTTGCCTAGTCACATTGCACTTTAAGTATAATGGACAAGTGTAATAAGCATTTCTATTAAAAAATAATAATAAATTCACTCGATTCTCATTCTCGTCCCCCTGTCACTGTGTGGTGCAGTAAAATCCTGACATGTAAAATAAAACATTAGACCTATGAAATATGATTAAAAAATCAGATGGTACATCTAGCAATAACCTCACGATTTCTAAAAGCCAGTACAAAGTATTTAATAAAGTAATTAGGTGTTAAACATTACCTAAGCACTTTATCCATGCTCTTTTACCGCAAAATCTATTTTAGATGAAGACCAGTAAGTATCCAACGACCCACATACAATTAATTAAATGACATGTCAAGGGCAAGGCTCACACGGATGTGACCTTGGTTATGAATATGCATGAACATCATAGGACTTTTTGTACTAAAAAGAGAAAGAGTTATTGTATTTGTATATTGTATTTTAAGTGCAATGTGATTAGGTAATAATTCATGTGGCGCTCGTCACATGAGGAGTAATGAAGTGACAATTTAATTGTTGAATGCTACATAGACTTGTTGTCTAGTTACATTATGCTTAAAGTATAATGTGAAAGTGCAATAAACTTTTCTCTAATATAAAAGGCTAAGAAGCACGATTTAACTAAAAAGTCACGAAAGACAAGAACACATGTTAGAATCTTTAATAGATCCTTCAAGGATATATATAATGTCAGACAAGAAAAGGATGCAACAATTCTAGTCACTCCACAAGGACAACGACGTAAGGACAACCATGCAAGAGTACCAAAACGTACCCTGACAATTCCCCACCAATTCCCCTTGCAATACCAATATCAGCTAATTTCAATGCTCCCTGACAACAGCTCCATCGATCCAGCAACTGTACATGAGTGCTCCTCTCTCCATTAAATTCTCCACAACTCCCTGACAGGATTTATGATGCATGGGAAGCATAACATATCAATTGAATTAGAAAAATAGCAAGAACTACTAGATATGATAAACATACCATCCGAATGGGAAAAAGAGGTGCGTGAACAGATGCAGCCCCACTAGAAAGAAAAAGAAACAGATTCAGTCCCCAGAAAATGCCAGGCGAATAGATACGTACGTAGCATACACCAACAAGAGGAAACTAGTATAATTACAAAGGTCCCTCTAGTAGATAGAGTTTATAGACAGAGTGAAAGAGGAAGATTTTTTTTTGTGGAACTATAAGATCCTCATGACTCCTGAGTAATTAACTCTTTGACCAAATTAAGTAGCTTGAACTCTTGTAACAGTAACATTTTTTATCATATGTAATACATTTTTTTCTTTTGCCTTTAGATATGCTGAAAACATCACTAATGTCCAATATTCATCACGGTTTAGAAAATTGGTTGTTTCGGATGGGAATTGGTAAACTAGATCAGATCTGGCAAGCGCATGTAGGTTCTGGTGGGGGCACCGATGTCAGTTGGCATTTTAGGATATAGCAGACTAATTTCCCATCTCATCTATGGAGAACTTTGACATCTCCAAATCTACTGTGTAGGCCAGTTTGACAGGGGCATCTTACCCGGTTTGACAGGGGCATCTTACCCCACTAAATGTATATATAAACGTATGTAAATGTATATATTTACATATATTTAGAAGATCTCTTAAGAGCATCTTCAACTTGCTCTCAAGAACATTCTGATGCTCTAGAGGGCTCATATATGAAACATATCTAGGAGGAGGGGGGGGGGTGATATTTATTGCGTGTGCAACTTACTTGCACGCCCTACACTCTCATAGGTGGGTGCCTGCACAGACACAGTGAGTCGCCACATGTCCACCAATAGGACGCTCGGCGTGTAATAAGTATTTCTCTTCTTTTTTCGAAGATATGCAGCACCATGTATGATAATGCAAGTGACACCAACGTGCATTTAATGGTGCATATACTTCTCATGGGTTAAAGTAGGTTAACCTACTTTTTGTCTTCATGGTTTGGTAGGCCAAAGTGACTAATCCATCTACTTTTATATTGTCTTTCCTAAAATACGCTTATCTTATACCCTCCATTTCTTTTTTTTTTCTTTTTTTATTGTACAATGTGCTACATCTTCCTTATGCTATCTAGATGCATATTAAGATTATATAAAATACATTATAAATAAATTGTAACAATATATTGAGATTATCATATATAATATTCAAACATTTTTTATATCTTGTGCTATCATCATATAAAAGTGTAAGGAGGAAGAAAAGGTGGGTGGGCCGTACGGTGAAGGGGGGAGAAAAGTGTAAATAGGGTATGAAAAGTGGGGGCAAAAGGGTAATAAAAAAGTTAAAATGGGTTAACTCTACTCCTCCTCCAAAGGTGGGTTAGGGTAACCCGGGTTAACCCAGTTTAGATCCAATCTAATCCATTTTGACTAGAGTTAAAATTTATGACTTTTCAAATCACTTTTGGCCTAACTCAGGGTTAACCCAGTTTAACTCTATCCTTTTTCCAAAGGGGTGATTTCGGACTCTAAATTTTTAGGTTATCTACAGAAGGACAAGGATCATATATTTTCAGATGAAACTGATGACACCATTCTCAAGGAATTTAGTTGCACCAGTTAGACACTTTTCATCTATGGATTCCCATGTCATAGATGGCACAGGAGTCCACTGACAGTTGCATTAAGAAGGGTACACCTTCACTGATCCACAAATCCACCCACCCTTCCCTAGTCCATGAGGCAGGGGGCTGGTTGTTTGCACTGAGTCCGGGAAGACAAACTGTTCTGGCTGGGTCAGGCTACATGAATACTGTGGGACCATAAAGTTGTTCTGTTAATGTACACATGCAGTTCGGATGAAGTTGGGCGAAGTGCTCTAGCAGGCATGCTAGCATCACCATTTTCAGATATCTCATACACCTCTCATTATTTCTCTCACCTGCATGTCACCTGTGAGTATCAAAAGTTGAGGCATAAAGGAGAGAGTGCAAAATAGGATTGTGCATGGAAAAGAAAGAGAAGATGGATCATATGATTGCATGGGAACTTGATGGTTGGAAAGGAGACATTAGAGGAACACTACATCATGCAGAGAAGGCAGATCACGGAAGATAGAGAGAGTTTAGCTATCTGACCTCGATGAGATGGTCAAAGACACTCGTTGTCATAAATATCATCATGTGCATATTTGACTATGATTTTTTTTGAAAGAGGGTAGTACCACGTTGTATTAGAATGGAGGAAGAATGTACAAGTATAGGAGTATCAACAAAAACTAACCCCCAAAAGACCAATCTCCCAATATCCCTATACAACACCCCAAGAAGGATCCCCCCCTAAAACATTACAAGCTTGTTCCCCCACATACAAGAAGAGCTCACTAAAGCAAAAAATATAATTGTCCAAAGAGAGGAAAATGAAGGAGTTTTGCTCCCCCACATTACAAAGATGTCTAGCCCAAAACACTACCCTCTCACATATGAAAGAAAAGGTCCTCTCCTCTGACCCTGATTCCATTTTGAATGTTCTTCTATTTCTTTCATTCCAAATAGTCCAAGGGGTGGCGTGAAGGACTAGCCACCACAAAATGGAATCTCCCTTAAGCACCCATTTCCTTCCCCACTTAAGAAGAAGCTGAAAGACCCTTTGAAGCGGATCCAAAGTCTACTGAAAAGATTGGCCAATCCTAGTCCAAATACCTTGGGCAAAAAGGCAAGAAATGAATATGTGGTCCACATCCTCCTCCTCTCCTCCACAAAGGCAGCAAGTCATGGAGATGTCCGGAATGAAAGAAACTAATCTCACACATGTCAGCAAGCAGCCATGAGAAATCCTCCAAATGAGCACATTTACCTTGAGAGGACTATTCATATTCCATACATATGGGGCGGAAAAATGACGTAAGCCTCAATATATATGCTGATCTGACTGAAAACTGACCAGAAGAGTCCCATCTCCACCTCCAAGAGTCCAATGCAGAAGCGTCCACCTTGACTAGAAGCAGCAAATTAAGAAGAGATTGAAGTTGATCCATCTTATCAATAGTGAAGTCTATCCTGAAGATAGGGGCCCAAATACATGGGCATCAAAACACCGAGCCACCAAAGCATCCGGTGCCCCCGGTGACAACAAACAGACCAGGAAAGTCAACAAGTGCAACAAGTGCAATCCACGTAGGATGCAGCCTATGTGGTGCCCAACTAGGCGTCACATGTTTTTTTTTTTTTTTTGAAATTTAGTATTTCTATTTTGGAGTCCAACCCTTTTATTTTGGAGCCCAAAATTTTATTTTGGAGCCTAACTTTTTATTTTGGAGTCTAACTTGTCTTTTGTTTTGGAGCCTAACTATTTATTAGGCTCCAAAATAGAAGAGTTAGGCTCTAAAATAGAAAGTTTAATTTAAAAAAAAAAAAACTATATAACGCCCTGTTGGACGCCACATGGTCGGGCTGCAATCCTACGTTGATTGTACTAACTGCACTTCTTAAAAGTGCAGTAAGCCTTTCTCAAAGCCGGAGGTGTACGTACCAGCTTGGCGTATGTTAGTTTGCCTCGCGGTGCACTTTATTTTAACATGCGCATGATCCGGCGCTGGATTTCTTTTTGGGCGAAGCGAATCCTGTCCTAAGTGTGCGGAATAGAATAGGGTTTTACGACAAAAACCTACCTGGTGGTGCTCCGCCGGTCAGCGGAGAGCTTGCAGCTGAACACGGGTTGCCTCAAGCTACCACACCCGCCGCCCCCGTTATGGATCTGGTACACCACTGCGCTGCACTCAGGCTCGCCCTCGAATTGAAACACGAACCTCGGCACCAGGTGCAGCCGCGGCAGGGGCCCGCTCGCCGCCTTCTTCCCCACAGTCACCCACCCGCTTTGCATCACCAAGGGGTGAACCAACGCCGCCTCCAGATCCACGCTCACCCTGACCCGCCTCCTGAAGCTGAACCCGCAGGTGCTGCCCGGAGTAGACTGACACGGATGGGGTGGGGTGAATCAAATTCAACACATTAAAACAATGTTATATCTATGAATAATAAAGAGTCAAAGAAATCATGATATAAAGGCTACAAGAAATAAACGCGCGAGCCTGGGCGTCGATGATGCTGGCGTCCATGGGCGGCTAAGGTAATACATTACTCTGAGCATGCAGAGGTGTCAGAATCAATAAACGCGCGGGCCTGGGCGTCGATGATGCTGGAGTCCATGGACGATAACAATTATGCACTTCTGTAATCGTCACTTAATAAGATCGAGTCGCCCCGTCGCTGAACTAGCTATACAATCTCGCTGAACTATACAATCTACAAGTAGAAACAATGACACCTCGAGGAAACAAACACTGTCAAAACATGGACAACTATTGTGGGGGCAGAGCTAGTCCCTGATCAGTGCCATCTTGTAATGGGCAGACTAGCAATTGCCAATGGCCCTGGAAGCAACACCCCATGGTAGTCATGACGATGGAGCTAGCTGCCATGTTTGAGTAGCTACAAAATTAAGCTCACCGAGGCATGCACACTATGGGCTCCTCAACCAACAGATTGCACAAGAGTGTGTAGCCACACCCTCGTCAGTGAAAGGGTGGGGGAAAAGTTCATGGCAGATGTGCACTAGAAGCAGACCTCGTCAGCAGCCTTTGCCACACCTAACTCTTGCTGGTAGGGGTGTAAACGATCCGAGTCGAGCGAGTTATAGTCTGTTCGAACTCGAGCTCGTTTACTTTTGCCGAGCTCGAACTCGGCTCGAAATTCGTCGAGCTTCTTCAGGCAATGCTCGAACTCGGCTCGTTGCAAATTTTTGAAGCTCGAACTCGACTCGATGAACAACTCATTTAGTTAAACGAGTTTATAAACGAGTTCGAACCCGAGTTTTTAAACTCTTAATCAAACTTAAAATTTAATACTTAAATAAATTTTATTTTTAAAACGGATTCAACTGGAGCCAGTTTTCAAAGGGAGAAAAAAAAAAATTGAATTAAAAGTCTGGGGGAACACGGGGTACTGAGAGGGTGAAGGGGCCATTTTGTAGGCTTCCCAATCGGGCACCACTTTGTGGTAACCGATATGGGACTAAACAAGGAAGTGTGGGAGTGGACGGGGTGGGCATTGGATTGTAGGGGGTGGGTGGTCTGGGATGGGCCGGATCGGGGGGCGGCATCGTGATCACCGTCCGGAACAACCAGGATAGTCGCGCTGGTCTCCAGAGATCTGGGAAGTATGGGATGGGCCGGATGGCGCTGCAAGCCGCCGGGATAGGTGTGTTGGGAGCCCACCGCGTGGAAGGGGGGTGATGGCACGAGTGCCGCCGCCACTGCCGGAAGCTCCATCCGGCATCGACAGAGGGTCCGCCGTGTTCGCCGAAGGCTCCGGTGACCGTCTGTAGAGGCCCTCGACCGCGCCGGCGGGAACACCTGCTGCTGCTGCAGTGGACTCGCGTTGGGAGGAAGAAGATGGTAGCATTGCTTAGGAACCTTGAAAGAATATATATTGTGTTCATATACCTTTTGACATGATTTGCTTTAAACTAAATTTTATGCATACACCCCTATTTGAATAATTTGTCTATATTATATATGTGTTATTAAATCTATTATATTTAAGCCTTCATAAGTATTTTATATTGTAATAAAAATTTATAAAGATAAATAAATATAATTATAGCCTCTATTTATTATAAGAAATTTGAATAATTAATGAGTATATTAATAAGTTAACATTTATTTTAATAATAAATATTTAAATAAATAGTTAACGAGTGTTTAAATGAATTCTTAACGAGTACCTAATCAAACTCTTACGAGTACTTAAACGAGTTGTTCGCGAGTATAATCGAGCCGAGTTCACATGTGTTCAGACTCGCTCGTTTATGAACCGAGCTTTATTTTTTGTTCAAGCTCGGCTCGTTTATCTAATGAATGAGTTGAGTCGAGTTTCTATCAGCCGAGTGTCGAACTACTTGCCGAACGTATCGGCTCGTTTACACCCCTACTTGCTGGAGTGCCCCCTACACTCCAACATGGGTATGGCACGACGATGACATCAAGCATGAACTTGAGGGGAAGGCCTACTACTTGGATGGCATCATCTAGGGGGCCTAGGTAAAAGGTTTGTTGGATGCCAACTTCCAGACCCCTTCCTACAATGGCTCTGTGAGGCCCTAGACTTTTTCATAACATGCTTGCTATTGTGTTTACTACTATTTTGAACTGTTCTGATCGGGACCTTTTAACAGCAACAACAAGTGTCATGGATGGGTGTTAACGACAGCAAAGAACGACGCCAACCTATATTGTTGTTACTTAATCTAGTTTTAATGATTTTCTACTTGCTTACTTGTGCCAGAATCAATTGATATTGACGTCTAATTTACGTTATAAGTTTTCAAGTTATCGTCACTCAATAACAATTTGCCACACCTAATACTATTCTTGATCGAGTCGCCCCGTCGCTGCATCTGCACCGCCCCGGCCCACAAGTGCATCGTCCCCGTCGCCGCACACCACCAGCACGTGTCGCCGTGCTGCTCGCAATCCCCTCACCCCGCTTCTCCATCTCCGTTCTCCTTCCTGCAAAAAGGTGAGTTGCCATTTCGTCAAGGAAAATGGTTAGTAACACCATTTGGTAACACATTAAAGTAACACACCAATCAAAGTGTACCACAACAACATCATTTATGAGGTGTTTTAGCTTTTTTATTTTAGTGCTGATGTGGCACAATTTTAATGGTGATGTTACTAAATGATGTTACCAAATGGTGTTACCAAACTGTTTTCCTTTCGTCAAACCGCCTTTAAAACAGAACAAAAACCAAAGGGGAGTTGCCAATTCCTGCAAAAAGGTGAGTTGCCATTTCCCGATGCAGGAAAGGAATCGATCATGCATATAACATTGTTACTTTTTTTTTTAATTCTATTGTCTTTATACCTTGCCTATTTGACTTGACCATGTTTTAAAAGATATAATTACAAAATACACACACACACAGAAAGGGCAAGTCCTTACTCCCACAGGAAAGGAATCGATGATGCATATAACATTGCTACCTTATTTTTGAAAATTTTATTATCTTTATACCTTGCCTATTTAACTTGGAGTTGATATGAAAATTGTATATGTATTGCTATTTCTTGGGAAAACTAGAGATTGCATTAGAATTAAATTTAATTACATATATATGATATATATATATATATATATATTATATATTCTTTGTCCATGATCATTTGATCGCTGCTGCATAGTCATAAGGTTTATTCAGTATTATCATATTTCAACATAATTAAATTTGTAGTTACAAGTTTTTACTATCTTTTGCATCTGAAAATAAATTTAAAAACATAAAATAAAATTATGACCATTCACAAAAAGATGTTAAAATTAATCAAGATGATCATGCAATTAACTTTTTCATTTTTAATCTCAATAGATTTAACTTTCTTAAACTAGAGTTAGAGAGTCAAATCTCAATAGATTTAACTTTGTCAATTTTAATCTCCAATAATATAACCAATGACTTAAAAAATGTAATCATTAATATGTAATTATTTACTTCTTACTCAAAACCAATATACAATTTTTATTAAATCTTCTTACTTTACCTAGAATGTAAACATAAGCTAGCATGTTAGCATGTCTACGTGACTGCATTTATTGTAGTATATATATATATATATATATTTGTCCAAAAAAATATTATATATATGTGTACATATATATATTTGATTGTTATAAAGTATTGGAGTATATTATGAAAATTATTGAGAACGACAAAATTCAAAGGTTTCCACATGACGGAGGAATTACCCATTTTATGAAAAATTTACATTTAAAATGTTACATTTATAAGTATACTATAATTTTCTACATTATCAAAATAACTATAACAAGCAAAAATAATCATAGATATTTCGTTATCAAGAAAATTATTGACAATTTAAAAGATAAACATCTATTGATCAAATAAAAGATTTATATCATATAAGTAGCATGTGTCAAATAAAATCTTTACTTTAGTGATCACAATCTTAATTGTTCTAATTAACCATAATGAAGAGAAGAAATTAAGTAAAATAGTTGAAAATATTAAAAAGAATTAAATAACATAAAATTAGTTATATTGAATAGAATAATTAGCTTTTAAATTTTTTGACAAGCTAGATATTTTATTTTATTTGAACATATTATCTTTTCTTTTTTTAAAAAAATATTTTTATAATTAAAATTCACCCGCAAACAAATTACACGCACGTAGCGCGTTTCTTTGACTAGTAGATTAAAGAGAAAGGAAGACTCGTAGAAGACTTTGTAAAAATATGATATACATCTTGAAAGTAGTCACTGTTGGCAAACGGGGGAGGACATAGGGGGAGTTGTGGTAGCATTCACGGACGGAGGTGTTATTACCTACAGCAGTGTCATTGACAGCCTCTGCAAAGAAGGAGCCTTCCCAGAAGCACATAAATTATTTGAGGAGATGACGTCTGGTGGTATTTCCCAAATGTTGTTTCCTACAGTTGTATCATTCACAGCTATTCTATCTCAGGCTGTTGGACAGAAGCTGTTGACACATTTAAGAGAAATTGTGATCAACACTCGGAGCATTATACCAGATGTTGTCACATTCAGCACGCTGGTGAATTCTCTATGTAGCCAAGGCAAGGTTGAAGCAAGAAGCCCATGATCTTTTTGATTTAATGACTGCAAAGGGTGTTAGTCCCTAATTAATTAATATAGTCACGTACATAATTTTACTAATTAGGGGGTACCGTCTTGTGGGTCGGGTAGAGGACGCAGTGAGTGTGTTTGAGACCATGATGGCTGTTGGTCTTCCACCTGATCTGCATGGTTATGCTATCTTGATTAATGGTTATTGCAAGAAAGAAAGAATCGATGATGGCCTCAATCTACTCAGAGAAATGAAACAACATGGGTTAAGAGTTAAGACCCTGTATTATTTGCTACATCACAATGTTAGATAGATATATGTGCAAGGCCAGTAGATTTGGAGATGCCAAAGTTCTCTTAGATGAGATGGTGTAAGAAAACTGTAGCAGGGATCTAAGCAATAGACAGATAATGCGTTTACATAGATCAGAAATATTTATCTGGTTGAAGCATCGACGTGTCGACCGTCTTTAGAGAATATATTACCGTCCTACGGTGCAGAGGTTTGCTGGCAAAATCCTCTCAAGATCCTCTAAGGAGATTAAAGTAAGTGACTTGGCGTAGTGCGCCACCCAGATCCCAGGGGATCTGGTCGCACTACGCCGCGTCTTCTTCTTCCTCATCACACTACCTCCTCTGCGTCGCAGGGAGGAGAGGGGGAAGGAGGAGAGGGGGGACCGGCCAGGCGCCGAGCCAGCTCGGCGCCGACCGCAGGGGGGGGTCGCCGGACGGCCCGACCTCCACCGACGGTCGACCTCCCCTCACCGGAAAACTCCTGCCCAAAGGCCACTGTTCGCAGAAGAGAGAGAAAGAGAGAGAACGACAAAGGGGGAGGGTGAAGTTGTGACGGAACGCCTCGTCCAAGCCCGTTAAACCGATAACGTACTTGATCCGAGTCTGTCTCCCGCGAACGGGCCGAAGCCTCGCAAGGGATACCACACACTAGTCCGTGAAAACACAAAGGAACACACCATTGCATTTATAATATACAAGGTTTTACATAGCCAACTTTAAAAGAAATAAAGAAAAGTACACAAGCCTGGGACATACCCTGAGGTACAACAGGTGCAACTGAAAAAAGAAAAGCTACATTGCTGGAGGCGCTGGGCCAACACCGCTACGTCGTGACTCTGAACTGGACGACGATAGAGAAACCTCCTCCTCGCCCTCACCTGTGGGGTTAGGGGTGAGCCTCGCTAGTCACTGGCTCAGTAGGGAACTCCCCCAAAACCAAGCAAAAGCAAACCACAGGTACAAAAACAGTAAACAGTACCAGCAATTTATAGAACAGCTAAGCAGGATATAAAAGCTGTAAAAGTACTCACTGTCTGCCGACTACGAAAAAACAACTGTAATAATTAAACGACAAACCAGTACAAGTGTACGAGCTAAAGTAGAGACCGCCACACACGAGCCACGTGAACTGGTTCGCGACACCAGAGACTGACTCGGACAAGCTAACACAGGTCTACCTCTCAGTCTCGCAGCCACGGACGAAAGGTCCAGCTGCCGCTCCACGTGAAAATGTCAAGCAATTGTGGAGACCAACTAAACACCACCACCTGCGAACCACACGGTCACAGGCCCATGCCTGGCACCTCTAGAGACCCTGGCCTGGGCTCGCTAGAGTGAGGCACTGGAAAAGGACTAGTCGGGGACCAGTGTCGACAACTGGTGTCCGTACCCCCAACTAAGAGCGCGCTACAAGTGACTAAAAATAAACTCAAGAGTCACTGTCCCACTGTCGTCTTTCCCTCAGCCGGACGTACAACTCAAACTAAGGAGTGAGGGTGTCCAGGTCAGATGACACAGACCTCAACGGTACAGCACAAGTGATAGCCACGAATGCGTCGTTAAACACGTGACTAACAATCTCAATTTATCGGCTTACACTAAAGATGTTAACAATAGTTAAGTGGTGAGAGCCGAGTCGAATCCACAGGAACGAGATTTTAGAGTTGAAAACGTTGGGTTTTTAGTTAGGAAAATAACGTGATGACATTAATACTAAGTTGCACTAAATAAATCTAAACTATGCTAAATAAGTGAAGAAGGAGATAGAGAGGGAATGGGAGAACACAAAACACTATTAAAAGTTATAACTATTAAACAATAACAAAGAGTTTAACACAAAGATTTTATTCTAATTAAAAGTCAATAACAAGTACATTGAAATAAAGAGAAAAGAAATAGAGAGAACTAGAGAGAAAAGAAGAGAGACAAGAGGAGAGAGAAGAGTGAGAGAATAGAGAGAAAAGAGAGAGAGAGGAGAGAGAGCGCGTGGAGAGGGGAGAGGGATAGGAGAGAGAGCACTGAGAGAGAAGAGAGGCGAGAGATTAGAGAGAGAGAGAGAGAGAGAGAGAGAGAGAGAGAGAGAGAGAGAGAGAGAGAGAGAGAGAGAGAGAGAGACGAGAGAGAGGAGAAAAGAGAGAGAGCGGAGAGAGAGCGATAGGAGAGAGGGGAGAGAAGGCGAGAGAGGGGAGAGAGGGCGACGGGCCCGTTCACGTTGCATGCAAATGCATGCAACATGAAAGGGAGGGGCGCGTGGGCACGCGGGGTTGCGCGGGCAGGCGGGCGGCAGGCGGGCGGCCGGGGCGCGCGGGCGTGGGGCACGCGGGCGGACGCTGGCGCGTGGACGTGGGCGGCCGCGTGGGCGCGGCCCGGGGCGCGGGGCCGGGCGCGTGCAGAGGCGGGGGGCGCGGGCATGCGCGTGGCGGCGGCAGGCGGGCGGCCCGGGGGGTGCACGCGGCTGCTGCTGTGCTGCTTGCTGCTTCTGCGTCTGTGCGAGAGGAACCGGGCGAGAAGAAGAAGGGAAGAAGAAAAAGGAGAGGAAGAAGAAGAGAAAGAAGAAGAGGAGGAAGGTGCTGCGGTGGTGAGAAGGAGAGAGAAAAGTGGGAAAAAAGAATAGTAAGAGAGAGAGATGGAGGGTTTAAATAAAGAGCTCTCTCTCTAAAAGAGAGGTTTTCAAAAATAGGGGGAAATCTTAGGAAAAATAGAAAGAAGAGAGGAAAAAGAAAAAGGCAGGCGGCTAGGGTTTTGCAACATTCTGAAAATGCCAGATTTGCCCATGTTAGATTGCTTGGTCCATTGGCCCGTTAAGCACTTCATTCAATCGCCCATTAATCTGCAAAGACAACATATAATTGAATTTAATCAATTATTGTTCATGATAATAGAAATCTTATGAATTAATCAGTATCAATCAACAAAATGGCATGATAATCGTGATATTATCAACAAGTACTGGGACAAAGCCCCGAGCTAACAACCTGGCTCACAAAGAACATGGGGCACCCAACTGGAGAGGTAACCACGGTAGGCATCGTACTACTCGCCACGTACACAAAACCACGTGCACGTCACACGAACCACGTGAAGTCTCACACAAACCTCGTGCACTGGTAGTTCACCACATGTGAACACCACGTAAACACGTAAAGTACTAGCTAACTACATACCATGTATGCTAGTCACAACAACCACGTGCACTCAGTGCATCACAAATACCAACACACCGCTTTTTACCGATAAACATTCTGTATGGCAATATTTAAATAAACACATGCTGGCGGCAACATCGACTGCCATTGATGGGATATAGACGGCAAGGGATCTAGCCGTCTAATTCCTAGCTGAAGAACCTGGCGTCAATCGATATTGACGCCAAGTTCCTCAACTCCAGTTCCTGCAGAAACCCTAAACCGATTCTACAGGCATTCTTGGTCCCGAAAACATCGAGAAAACATGAGGAAATACTTCCTCTAACATCCACACACTATCCAAACCGTAACAGCATGTTTCGCTGCTGAAATTAATCAAACCACCCATTATCCCGCATGGAACACTTCCTTCCCAAAAACGTGATTATCACGTCATTTCATGCTTTCAGAACACATTAAATGATTAGAATGAGCTAAAGGGATCGTCTCCTACCTCCGGACGCGCTTAAACCTCCTAAATTCTCCCGGTTCACACCAAACCCTCTGCGAGTTCCTACGACGATTACACCTCGCTCCGACGTTTCCTTGGCCGATTCGTCACCGTCTCGCGTTCCACGAGCCTCCAACTGACCTCCTGCAACTGTTGGAAGTAGTAGGGAAGCAAAAGGCATGAAAATAGGGCAAGGGAGAGGGAGAATCGAGTGAGGGAACTGCCCTCGGGTAGACCAATATTCTGCAGGTCACACAAGTTGGCGTCAACCCTACTGCCGCTTAGAGAACCGTCACAGTCAACGTCCACAAAGCCTGCCGTTAAATTCTTAAGTTGACGTCACCTTAGATGGACGTTAAACTAGTCAACGACCACACTTGGCCGTCAACTCCTAACCAACTGCAACAGGTCCTATCTTGTTTCAGGACCAAACCTGCTCCCAACCTGTGCACACCACACGACCAAACCACACTGACCTCACAATGGCCACTACAACCAACACACACATGATCCATAAGGATCCGAAAAGCACACGACGTTACATTACTATCATCTAAAAAGAAAATTTCGACCTCAAAATTCATAACACAACTCAAACATAAAATAGTTTAAATATGCATATTTTTTACAAGTACTATCATCTAAAAAGAAATACAAAACCTTATTCAAACAGATAGGGATACCCCTTAGCCATCTCCTCGGCTAATTCCCAGGTCTCCTCACCACCCAACCTATTTTCCCATTGCACTTTAACTAGCTCAATTTCTTTATTTCTCAACTTCTTTATCTTTCGATCCGTGATTTGCACCGGATATTCTGGCATAGTCATATCCGGCTTCAAGTCACCACCTTGGTAACTGATTATTTGAGCTGGATCTTCAATGCACTTCCTCAACATAGAAACATGAAATATATCATGAACATTCGCAAAATCAGCTGGCAAATTCAGCCTATAAGCTGTTTCCCCAATTCTATCAATCACTTGGAAAGGTCCCACACACCTTGGGCTCAGCTTCCCAGTTTTACTGAATCTCATAATGCCTTTACTTGGGGAAACTCTCAAGAAAACAAATTCTCCAACTTCAAACTGAAGTGGTCTTCTCCGATTATCAGCATAACTTTTCTGCCTGCTTTGAGCTGTTTGCAATTTTTCTTTAATAAGCTTTACTACTTCTGTGGTCTGCTGAATCAATTCAGGACCCACTAACTGCCTTTCACCCACTTCATGCCAGTTTAATGGGGTTCTACATGGTCGGCCGTATAAAGCTTCATACGGTGTCATCCCAAGACTGGTATGATAACTATTGTTATAGGCAAATTCCACCATACCCAAATGATGCTTCCAGCTACCACCCCAAACTAAACAACAAGCTCGCAACATGTCTTCAACTGTCTGGATAGTTCTCTCTGTTTGACCATCCATCTGTGGGTGATAAGTTGAGCTATACCTTAACTCAGTGACTACAACTCTCTGCAGGCTCCTCCAAAAACCAGAAGTAAACCTGGGATCTCTATCAGATACAAATAACTTTGGAACACCATGAAGTGGAATAATTCTACCAGCATACACTTTTGCTAATTTGTCCACTGGCCAGGACATACTCACAGGCACTAATCTGCACACTTTAGTCAGTCTATCTACAAACACCCATATTCCATTATGACATGACGATGTTCTTGGTAAGCCTGCCACGAAGTCCATAGCAATATCATCCCACTTCCACTGTGGAATGGGTAGCGGTTGCAATAGACCTCCAGGCTTCTGATGCTGCCTTAATTTGCTGACACACAGCACACCTTGAAACAAACTCAGTTATTTCCTTCTCATATGAGGCACCAGAAATGCTTTCTCAGATCCTGATACATCTTGCACTACAAGAAAAAACGAGAATAGAGACCGAAATATTCGGTCTCTATTCGGTCTCTATTCGGTCTCTAAACAGTTCAGAGACCGAATAGCGACTGAATAGAGACCGACTTGTCGGTGAACAATTTTCTGGCACAAATCTGTGACCGAAAAAGTTCGGTCACTTACGGTCACTAATTAGTGACCGAATAGTCACCGAAGCACTTCAGTCGCTAAAAGTGTACATCAGAGACCGAATAATTTCGGTCACAATTTGGTCCCTGATATAGCGACCGAATTGAGATCGAAATTATTCGGTCTCAAATAGAGACCGAATCATCAGTCACCAATTCGGTCCCTGACATAGCGACTGAATGAGACCGAAATTATTCGGTCACTAATAGAGACCGATCAAATCAGTCACAATTCGGTCCTAATATAGGAACGAATAGAGACGATGAGTCGTCTCTATTTGAGACCGAATAATTTCGGTCTCAATTCGGTCGCTATATCAGGGACCGAATTGTGACTGATTTTTTCAGTCACTAATCTGTCTCTGTTTTGTAATTTTTTTTTAAAATTGTAAATTTTTAGCAAAAATCCCTGTGTAAATAAAACAATGTCCACAACAATAATAGATATCCACAATACAACACAGTAAATGACCACAAACAACAATAATAAAAATATCCACAACACAATAATAAAATAAAAATGTCACAACAAATAATATATATAAAGTCCACAATAATAATATAAAGTCCACATGAACAATAAAAATATACACAACATCATAATAATAAACGATCCACAACAACAATACAAATGTCAATAGCAATAAGAATAATAGTGAATGGAAATCATGAATCATCCTCCTCGTCCTCGTACTGTCTCTCCCACGCCACTCGCTGAAGGAACCTACAATACATATATAACATAATAAGTTAAAATTGAATATTATTAGAAACAATAAAATATTTAAATTTACAAAAAATTTGGAGGCCAATCGGATGAGTATTTCTAATTTTAAACCCTTAAACGTAGTTAATCATTTTTAATGTAAACTGACTTGTTGATTGTAAGTTTGAGGCGTCGAGCTAAAACCGGGAGTCCGAATTGAACTCCGTCAGTTTCCACAAGTCACATTCATTGCCGTGGCCGTGCTGGAAAAAACGGAGGCCAATCAGATGAGTATTTCTAATTTTGAACCCCTAAACGTAAGTTCTTCATTTTTAATCTAAACTGACTTGTCGAATGTAAGTTTGAGACGTCGACCTCAAACCGGGAGTCCGAATTGAGGTCGTCAGTTTCCACAAGTCACATTCATCGCCCTGGCCGTGCTGGAAAAAACCGGAGGCGTTCGGATGAGTATTTCTAATTTTAAACCCCGAAACCTACCTAAATTCTCATCTTTAATCTAAACTGACTTGTCGAATGCAAGTTTGAGGTGTCGACCTCAACCGAAGTCCGAATTGAACTCTATCAGTTTCCACAAGTCACATTCATCGCCCTGGCCGTGCTGGAAAAAATCGGAGGCCAATCGGATGAGTATTTTAATTTTGAACCCTGAAACCTACCAAATTCTTCATCTTTAATCTAAACTGACCTGTCGAATGCAAGTTTGAGACGTCGAGCTAAAACCGGGAGTCCGAATTGAACTCCGTCAGTTTCCACAAGTCACATTCATCGCCGTGGCCGTGCTGGAAAAAACCGGAGGTCAATCAGATGAGTATTCTAATTTTGAACCCCTAAAGTAAGTTCTTCATCTTTAATGTAAACTGACTTGTCGAATGCAAGTTTGAGGCGTCGACCTCAAACCGGGAGTCCGAATTGAACTCCGTCAGTTTCCACAAGTCACATTCATCGCCCTGGCCGTGCTGGAAAAAATCGGAGGCCAATCGGATGAGTATTTCTAATTTTGAACCCCGAAACCTACCTAAATTCTTCATCTTTAATGTAAACTGACTTGTCGAATGCAAGTTTGAGCGTCGACCTCAAACCGGAGTCCGAATTGAACTCCGTCAGTTTCCACAAGTCACATTCATCGCCCTGGCCGTGCTGGAAAAAACCGGAGGCCAATCGATGAGTATTCTAATTTTGAACCCCGAAACCTACCTAAATTCTTCATGTTTAATCTAAACTGGCTTGTCGAATGCAAGTTTGAGGCGTCGACCTCAAACCGAAGTCCGAATTGAACTCCGTCAGTTTTCACAAGTCACATTCATCGCCCTGGCCGTGCTGGAAAAAACCGGAGGCCATCAGATGAGTATTTCTAATTTTGAACCTCGAAACCTACCTAAATTCTTCATCTTTAATGTAAACTGACTTGTCGAATGCAAGTTTGAGGCGTCGACCTCAACCGGGAGTCCGAATTGAACTCCGTCAGTTTCCACAAGTCACATTCATCGCCATGGCCGTGCTGGAAAGAACCGGAGGCCAATCAGATGAGTATTTCTAATTTTGAACCCCTAAACGTAAGTTCTTCATTTTTAATCTAAACTGACTTGTCGAATGCAAGTTTGAGGCGTCGACCTCAAACCGGGAGTCCGAATTGAACTCCGTCAGTTTCCACAAGTCACATTCATCGCCTGGCCGTGCTGGAAAAAACCGGAGGCCAATCGGATGAGTATTTCTAATTTTGAACCCCGAAACCTACCTAAATTCTTCATCTTTAATGTAAACTGACTTGTCGAATGCAAGTTTGAGGCGTCGACCTCAAACCGGGAGTCCGAATTGAACTCCGTCAGTTTCCACAAGTCACATTCATCGCCCTGGTCGTGCTAAAAAAAAACCGGAGGCCAATCGGATGAGTATTTCTAATTTTGAACCCCTAAACGTAAGTTCTTCATTTTTAATCTAAACTGACTTGTCGAATGCAAGTTTGAGACGTTGACCTCAAACCGGGAGTTCGAATTGAACTCCGTCAGTTTCCACAAGTCACATTCATCGCCCTGGCCGTGCTGGAAAAAACCGGAGGCCAATCGGATGAGTATTTCTAATTTTGAACCCCGAAACCTACCTAAATTCTTCATCTTTAATGTAAACTGACTTGTCGAATGCATGTTTGAGGCGTCGACCTCAAACCGGGAGTCCGAATTGAACTCCGTCAGTTTCCACAAGTCACATTCATCGCCCTGGCCGTGCTGGAAAAAACCGGAGGCCAATCGGATGAGTATTTCTAATTTTGAACCCCGAACCTACTAAATTCTTCATCTTTAATCTAAAATGACTTGTCAAATGCAAGTTTGAGGCGTCGACCTCAAACCGGGAGTCCGAATTGAACTCCGTTAGTTTCCACAAGTCACATCATCGCCCTGGCCGTGCTGGAAAAAACCGGAGGCCAATCAGATGAGTATTTCTAATTTTGAACCTCGAAACCTACCTAAATTCTTCATCTTTAATGTAAACTGACTTGTCGAATGCAAGTTTGAGGCGTCGACCTCAAACCGGGAGTCTGAATTGAACTCCGTCAGTTTCCACAAGTCACATTCATCGCATGGCCGTGCTGGAAAAAATCGGAGGCCAATCAGATGAGTATTTCTAATTTTGAACCCCTAAACGTAAGTTCTTCATTTTTAATCTAAACTGACTTGTCAATGCAAGTTTGAGGCGTCGACCTCAACCGGGAGTCCGAATTGAACTCCGTCAGTTTCCACAAGTCACATTCATCGCCCTGGCCGTGTTGGAAAAACCGGAGGCCAATCGGATGAGTATTTCTAATTTTGAACCCCGAAACCTACCTAAGTTCTTCATTTTTAATCCAAACTGTCTTGCTTAACAAAAAATTGTGCGTCGATCAACCCAAATGAAAGTTAAAATAACTTGCCTGTGGAGGAGGTGCTGCCTGTGGCGGAGGAGGTGGTGCCTGTGAGAAGGCCTGGGCGATAACTTGGGATAGGGTCTGGGAGAGCTGGGCCTGTAGTGCGTCGGTCACCTGCATCTGCATCTGGGCAAGACGAGTCTCCATCGAATCCGCCAGACGAGACTCTAAGCCCGATATCCTACTGTCAATGAAGCCCATCAGCTGTCCTGAAGAAGTACCTGGAGTACCAACTCCTGCGTGGAATGCACTGGTCTGTGACCCTGAGCTGGATCCTCCAGATAACACCGGCTCGTGTCGATGCTGTGCCCAAAACCATACACATGGCCTTTCTTTGGGGCCCCAACTGCCGCAACCCATACCTCATGATCTAACGGCGGCTGCTCGTCCTCCCCGGCATACTTCTCCGTCATTTGTTCTCTGTATGACTCCTGCAAGAAAACAGAAAAAATGATAGTAGTTAATATTCATATTAATGTGAAAAATTAAATAGTGAATATCTTCTAAATACTTACTGCAACCACGCAGGCTCTATCGCTAATGTATGCATCCGTTCCTTTTTTCTTGTGTGTTCTATCGAACACCTCCGAAAATGTCGGCTGCCTTTTTAGCTCCTTCTCCTATTTCACAGAAAAAACATGACATAAATAAGTACCTTTATAAATAAAAGAGACCAGAAATGGACAAATTACTTACCAATCTGGACTGATGGGTCGCAAAAGAGACAGACCCACTACTATGCATGTTTGCTTCTGGATTGGCAGCCCGATTAACTTTCATTATTGAGGATGTCTGTTGCCATTTTCTGCAGCCCAGATGTCGCAAAGAGTTTCCCAATATTCTCCCCTCATCCAACTGGGTGCCCGCTCCTTCCAAAGAGTCGGGTCTGCACTCTGAGAATGTTTCTCTGCATTTTTCTCACGTTATACATCAAATGCTTGAAATTTGATCTTGCGGTCATCGTCCATACAAATCGAGACCGCGCCTCGTCTGGACGACGCGTGAATCGATGCTGTGGCCTATACATAAGAGTTAGTTAACTGCATGTATGAATACGATAAGAATTAAATTACAATGCAAATTACATACCATGAACATCTGATACAAGTGCTCCTGGACCTCCATCGGGAAATCATTGAATCTATGAATAGGTCCAGGAAAGTGTGCTTGTAATGTTCTTGTGATAAATTGAGAAGCTTGAGCAGGCTCTATTTTATCACTGCAATGATGTAACTGCATAATGTCAAATTATGAACTAAATTCACCTCATTGCCCGTAAGAAATACATACACGTTGATTACGTACCCATTAATCCAGACCTCCCGCAGAGTGCTCTCATAAAAACTACCTCCGCCCTCCTGCAGACTCACAGCATCCTCTGGCACCGAACATGGAAAAAATTGAAGAACAACATGAGTAATGTACAAAAATACTAAATAATGACTACAGAAATATCCTAACATTTAAATATACAAACCTAATGGTGCATCTGCAGAATGTGTAGAGTGACCTGAGCATGTGACATTTTAATGGCATCAGAATTAATGCGTACATGAAAGTATAACTTTAAATATACATACCAGCTGCTACAGGAGGAGACTCGAAGGATGCACCAACAGCTGTAACTAGAATAGAAGGCATAAGTAATGAGGAAGATGAATGCACAATAAAAGTACATCTGCAAATATTATACATACCTGCGGGCACGGTAGGAGGAGCAGAAGGACTAACAACTGTAGCAATTCTAATAACATTAATAATATGTATATAGAGCCACTACAAAAATACTTGAAAATTGAAATATACATACCTGCAGGGGGAGGAGGTGTCCGCTCATCCGAAGGAGAAGCAGAAGCTGTAACAATTTGAATGGCATTAACACTACAGAAGTACACATAAATAATACACAAAGAAAAATACACACAGATGACTACATTAGAAAAATATACATACCAGATGCGACGAACAAAGCCCTCCACGGCTGCCCCTCCAAGAACTGCTACCAGATCTAGCTCCACGAACCATATCTTCATAGAGAACATAAAATAATAATGTGTACTAGTCAATTGCTTATATTCAAAGTGAGCTACTTGACATATACTTTACAACTGTGAAAAAATTCTACCCTTGTTTAATTGATATCCATTTCCTCCTCAGATGATGACGATATGTTCAATTCAACCCTATCTTCATCATCATCTTCACATTCATCACTGGTATATTCATCTTCCTCATCAGAACTTTCACATTCAATATCTGTACGACGAGCACTACTGTCTTCCATCTCACGTAGATCGACTTCTTCGACCTCATTTCCGTGAGACAAGGACATTGGTGCTTCAGATTCAGCTTCTCAATATGAGTTGTCAACTCTACATTTTCGACAAAGTCTTCTTGAAAGAATTCAGCACTGACCTCTACAGGTGTCTGATCAGTCATGTCCAATTCATAATCAGAGAATAGTTTTGACTTAACTCTGCAAACTACCCACCAATCATTTCGTTCTTTGTTTGTAGATGATGGATAGCTTGTATAATACACTTGCTGGGCTTGTGTGGCTAAGATGAATGGCTCATAAGTATTCATTTTGACTTATGCTTAAGCTCGACAATCCCATGCGTTGTGTCATTTCGAATGGAATTCGGATCAAACCAATGACACTTGAACAAGAATATATGATTGTCTTGTCCTAGATATTGCAACTGTAGGATCTCCTCTACAATACCATAGTAGTCATACTCACTTTCATTGTATGTACTCCCTTTTACACATACGCCACTGTTCATGGTAGATTTATTCTGCCCATAGTCTTTTGTATGAAACCTATACCCATTAACAATAAATCCCACATAATTATGTGCAATTTTGGATGGGCCGTAGGCTACCTGACGAACTCTTTCATCAGTAATTAAACCTTCTTCAACCTGCGTGTAGAAAAGGCTAGTTAAAAGTGAAATGAATTTTTTTGAATACTCTTTGACGGTGTACACTTACGCGTTTTCTTAGCCATAAGGCCAATGACTTCTCTCGTTCTTTTTCAACCTCAAAATCAGTGAGATGTGGATTTCTTTGAATTAATTCTGAATCAAATTGTCTGCAATATGAATAGCAGACCACATTCAATAGGTAGAATAAAGGCAAAGAATTACATATATTTAAATTGTGATATTAGTACTTACTCAACATAACATTCTAGCTCGGAACAATTTAAAAGAATATATATCTCTGCGGCACATAACTCTCTGTCATCCAGCATTCGAGTTGAAGAACGTCCGAAGGCACGTCCAGGATGAGTAAATATTGAGAGTCGATTTGAACCCACAGATTCCCCCCCATCATCATTACGTGGAGGTTGTGTCCAACGAGTTTGAATGTCTGCTTCAAAGTACATTGAACAAAAATTAGAGATTTCCTCCATAATGTATGCCTCAGCAATAGAACCCTCCACTTTTGCTTTATTTCGGACTTTCATTTTGAGGTCATGCATACACCTACATCCACAATGTAAGAGACAATTAGAAAATCTATCGCTTATGTAAGGTGCAATTGTAAGAAGGAAACAGTTAATATCATGCATATACCTCTCAAATGGATACATCCATCTATATTGTACTGGCCCTCCAACCTTTGCTTCATATGGTAGATGTACGAGTAAATGCTCCATTGAATCGAAGAAACCAGGTGGAAATATCTTCTCCAACTTGCATACAATGGTGACCACATTCTGTTCGATAGTTTGCACATCCTGAAGCCTGAGTTCTGATGCAGATAGAATCGTGAAAAATCGACTCAACTCAGATAACGCTCCCCATAGCGGCTTCGGCAAGATGTCACGAAATGCAATAGGTAGCAACCTTTGCATGAACACATGGCAGTCGTGACTCTTCATTCCATATATCTTTCCCTCACTGACGTTGACAGAACGAGCAATATTTGACACATAACCGTCAGGAAATCTCAGCTGTTTCAGCCACTGACACACTTCCTTAACTTGTCCTTCTCCAAGCACATAAACTGCTTTTGGTTTACTTGATTTCCCATTTACTTCAACAATTTCTAACTCTGGACGTTTACAGAGCATGGACAAGTCCAAGCGTGCTTTCACATTGTCCTTTGTTTTACCTTTGATATCCATAACTGTGTTGAATACATTATCAAAGACATTTTCTCGATATGCATCACGTCTAGATTGTGCCGCACAAGAAGAGTCGACCAATAAGGTAGCTCCCAGAAAATGCTTTTCTTCACCCAGTTGTGCTCCTTCCCAAAACCTGAAGGTGTCGGGTACTACCCATCTGTTGTGTGATATCTGGCAAATTTCAACACGTGCTGCCATATGATGACCGGACAACCTCTCGAATATAACTTCATCTCGTTCCTTTCTGTTCTTTAGGAATGCATCTTTTTGTGTTCTGAAAGGGTGATCAGCTGGTAAAAACTGACGATGGCAATCAAACCAGCAGGACTTCCCACCATGTTTAGTACAAACGATTTGGTATTATCCATACAATACGGACATGCTAGCCTCCCATGTGTGCTCCAACCAGATAGCATTCCATATGCAGGAAAATCACTTATAGTCCACATCAATGCTGCCCTCATAGTGAAATTTTGCTTTCTAGATGCATCATAAGTATTGACCCCCTCAGTCATAATAATTTCAATTCATCAATCAACGGTCTTAATAGATGTCTATTTTTTGTAGGACTTTTGACCAGGAATCAATAAGGACAGGAACAAATTCTCTCGCTTCATGCACATGCTCGGAGGAAGGTTGTATGGTGTCACGAACACTGGCCAGCTGGAGTAGGAAGCCACTGAACCTCCAAATGGATTGAATCCGTCAGTGCATAAACCAAGCCTCACATTACGTGACTCCCTTGAGAAGATAGGATAAACATGGTTGAAATGAATCCAAGCTTCGCCATCTGCAGGATGAGTCATAATATCGATGTCCCGACGTACTCTTTCTGCATGCCACCTCATATGTCCAGCTGTCTTTGAAGACATATACATCCGCTGCAGCCTGGGTGTAAGGGGGAAATATCGCAATGACGCATAAGGTATATCCTTTCCCCTAGAATTGACCCCTCTTTTAGGTTTAAATCTATCATGACGGCAAACTGAACAGGATACCATATCTGCATTCTCTTTGTCATACAACATACAATGATTAGGACATGCATCTATTTTACATATCCAAGTCCTAAATCATTCACCATCTTCTTGGCACGATAAAATTTGGAGGCAGCTTTTCATCTGGAGGTAACATGCTCTTGATGATGAGGAGGAGACGATCAAAGCAATTCTCAGAAATATGAAATTCAGATTTCAAGTTCAACAACTGTGACACCGCTGACAACCGAGTGTGCTTTTGACAACCATCCCACAATGGCTCATCAGCATCCTTAAGTAACTGATAGAATTTCGGCTCCCTTATTCGGCACGTCTTCAGCGTATACAGGATCCACATGTACACTGAATGCCGGACCAGCAGCATCTACAACCATATCCACGTACGTACTTGTGCCTTCCACATTACTAGGCTCGTGCGACCAGAAGTCCTCACCATGACATGTCCAATTCATATAACATTCAACAAACCCTTTTCTGTATAAATGGCGTTGAACTTCCCATGGGGAATTCCACTTCAAATTTTTACAAATCATACAAGGACATCGGATTCCACCTTGCCTGTCTACTTCTGCATTTGGATTCCCCAATGCAAACTGAACGAAATTCTCAACTCCGACCCTAAACTCCTGGGACACCACATGATCAACTATTCTGCGATACATCCATGAACGGTCTGAAGCCATTGCTGTCCTACGCCCAAACAATATCAATAGACAAATAAGTTTAAAATTCTAAATCACACATCCTTCGACGCAACCGAAATGAATAGGAAGGATTTATTATTTAGATTATCACTTTTTACCCATCTGTGAATATTTGATCGCACTCAGATGACCATTTACTATGTGATTGTATTATTTGCTGAAAATTTCGGCAGCATCTCCCCACACTCTCCGATATACCAAAAATATTTATTGATTAAGATATTTTCTTAAACACTTACTAATAAGTGGTTAAGAAAATATTCTAAATCAATAAAGGTATATCAGAGAGGAGTGAGTAGACACACCGAAATTTTCAACAAATAATTCAACCACATAGTAAATGACCACCTAACTGCGATCAAACATTCACAGACTGTCCAAAACGGGACAATTCAGGACTTTGAGTTAGATATACACGTTCTCATCTTTGAAAATAAGACTCGTGCACATCAATCCCAAGTCTTGAACGGGAGGTTCATTGACACGGGCTTAACACGCTCTCGTAAAGTGTGTGCAGTGTTAAAAGAAAAAATAACTAAAGCATACCTTGTAAATGAATTGCATTATAGTAATAAGTGCAATACATATAAACAAGTACAATAAATAAACCACATAAATATGAAAAGAAAATGAAAACAATATCATACATATAAACAAGTGCAATAATAAACCCGACTAGTGGTAAGTGAACCCTCAATAGAATTTGCCAAGGGGTAAGTGAACCCTCAATAGAAATTGCCAAGGGGTAAGTGAACCCTCAATAGAAATTGCCTAATGCTTGCTTGCTGGCTTGTTGTGAGTCATCAAAGCTCAAGCTCATAATATTGTTCCACAATGTCCAGATATGCTCCAAAATTTGTAAAAGAATATGTAGAGGAGACAAAGCCAATTTTTTCCGTTGGGGAGTACTGGGATAGTTGTAACTATTCCAGCGGTCGCTTGGACTACAACCAAGGTACATAAAAAAAAATGCCCATCAATCTTAATTGCATTTGAGTATGCTAGTAAACTAAGCATATACTGTCAACATATTGGGAATAGTCCACATCGAAGATGGAATTTTCTTTCTATATAATGATCGGGATTTCTCACCTCAACACATAGGTTTTGAGGTTGAGATAATAGGTCTGTTATCATGATATCAAAGCGGGCTTGTTTGCACGTGTGGAGGCATGTTTGGAACAGTCCAACATCAGATATTTCATAGAACTTCTCTTCTATAATGACTGGACTTTCTCACCTCAATAACTGGCAAGAATCTGCCTACTGCACCCCACCTCCCTCCCCCCTCCTACAGCCAGCTACCCTCAGCCCCACCCACACACTACCCCCTAAACCCACACCCTCTAAACCCCCACCCTACGAACCCCTCAACCACCACCACTGCCCCCCACCACACTGCCCCTAAACCCCACCCATGCACATCACCCCCCCGCCCCACTGCCCCTAAACCCCCACCCCACTGCACATCAAACCCCGCCCCCACTGCCCCTAAACCCCCCCCACCTGCCCCCACCACCTGCCCCTAAACCCCCACCCCACTGCACATCACCCCCCCGCCCCCACTGCCCCTAAACCCCCACCCCACTGCACATCACCCCCCCGCCCCACTGCCCCTAAACCCCCACCCCACTGCACATCACCCCCCCGCCCCCACTGCCCCTAAACCCCCAACCACTGCACCCCACCTCCCTCCCCCCCGCCTACAGCCGGCTACCCTCAGCCCCACCCACACAGTACCCCCTAAACCCACACCCTAAAACCCCCACCCTACGAACCCCTCAACCACCACCCCACTGCCCCCCACCACACTGCCCCTAAACCCCCACCCCACTGCACATCACCCCCTGCCCCACTGCCCCTAAACCCCCACCCCACTGCACACCACACCCCCTCCACTGCCCCTAAACCACCACCCCACTGCCCCCCACCACACTGCCCCTAAACCCCCACCCCACTGCACATCACACCCCCGCCCCCACTGCCCCTAACCCCACCTCACTGCACATCACCCCCCCCGCCCCACTGCCCCTAACCCCACCCCACTGCACATCACCCCCCCACCCCACTGCCCCTAAACCCCCACCCCACTGCACCCCACCTCCCTCCCCCCCTCCTACAGCCGGTTACCCTCAGCCCCATCGACCGGCCCCCGCCGTACACACACACACACAGACACACTCACACACATACACACACATATAGACAAAACATACACACAAAAGAGGGAGCACCCCTCCGCCATCTCACACATACACACACAAATATAGACAGAGAGAGAGAGAAAGATGCCACTGACACAGAGAGAGAGAGAGAGACAACTTACCGACGACGGTGATGGCGACGGGGTCCGATGACGACGGCTACTTGGCTGCAGCCGGGGCGGGGACTGGTCGCAGTCGGGGTGAAGACCACGATCCTCGGCACAGTCGGGGCGACGGCGGGGACCTGGCAGTGGGACGACGACGCCGGCGATGTCCGGTGGCGGGAGGAGTGACGAACCGGCCTCCGGTTGGGGCGAACAAGAGAGAGAGGAGAAAGAGGAGAGGCGACGGAGCGCGTGGCGGCCACGATAGCACGATGTCGTCGCCGGCGAGAGAGAGGGAGAGAGAAGACAGGAGGATGTCATCGACGGCGAGAGAAAGGGAGAGAGAAGAAAGGAGGGGGTGTCGGCGGCGGCGAGAGAAAACACAGGAGGGGTGCGGACGGTGGATAAGGAGGTTTTAGAGACCGAATTGGGACCGACATATGTCGGTCTCTATTCGGTCTCTAAATGCGCCAAAAATTTGTGACTTCCCTTCCCCCCCCAGAATGGCATTCGGTCACAAAATTTCACCCCAAACCCGCCATTTCATAGATTTAGTGACCGAAAATATTTCGGTCACTATTCGGTCTCTAAACGTGTCAAAAATTTGGGACCGAATGCCAGTCGGTCACAATTCGGTCTCAAATCTGAGACCGAATTTGTGACCGAACTATTCGGTCACAAAATTTCACCTGAACCCGCCATTTCATAGATTTAGTGACCGAAAATATTTCAGTCACTATTCGGTCTCAAATCTGAGACCGAATAGTGACTGAAATATTTCGGTCACTAAATCTAAACTATAGTGACCGATATTTGTTAGTCACTATTCGGTCTCAGATTTGAGACCGAATAGTGACTGAATAATTCGGTCTCAGATTCGGTCTCTAAAACCGCATTTTTTGTAGTGTTGGTAATGCTGGATGAATAGTGATCCGGATTTATGAGCCTCTTCTAATACTCTTTGCTTTAACTCTCTTTTGCTGGTACAAAAAACAACCTGCCTCTGAGCCTGACACACAATTATCATCAAGGGTAACCCCTTCCATTTTCACAATTTGGCTAAATTACATTTGCTTTCTGAACTTCCACAATCTGCAATACAAAGACGGCTCTACAGTACTACTGGCTAGCACTGTCCGTCGCTGACTACTTGGCACGTACAAGGAGTTTTTGCTATCTCTCAACAACTTCCATTCTTTAATCATCATATGACTTACATAAGCCTTCTTGCTTAAGGCATCTGCACACAATTGGCCTTACCCGGATGGTAAGCAAACAAAAATCATAATCCTTCAAATATTTCCACCCATCTACGCTGGCGAAGATTTAATCTTTTTGAGAAAAGATATACTTTAAACTTTTATGATCTGTAAAAATTTAAAATCTTTCACCATACAAATAATGCCTCCACATTTTCAAAGCAAGTACAACTGCTGCTAGTTCTAAATCATGGGTGGGATAATTTTCTTCTGCCGGCTTCAATTGCCTGGACGCATAGGCTATCACTTTATTATGCTGCATTAATACTGCGCCCAGCCCTCTTCTAGATGCATCTGTATATACAACAAATCCACCACTTCCTGCCGGTAGTGTCAATATCGGTGCTGTAGTAAGCCTTTTCTTTAATTCCATAAAACTTCTTTGATAATCCCCGGACCACACAAATGGCACACCCTTCCTAGTTAGTCTAGTCATGGGTGCCGCAATCCTAGAAAAATCTTGTATGAAGCGCCTATAATAGCCTACCAGCCCTAGGAAACTTCTAATCTCTGTAATTGTCTTAAGCACTTCCCACTTCATTACAGCTTCTACCTTACTTGGATCAACTGCCACTCCATCTGCTGAAATGACATGACCCAGAAACTGAATTTCCTTTAACCAAAACTCACACTTACTAAATTTAGCAAACAACTGATTATCTCTTAATAATTGAAGAGTAAACCTCAAATGAGCAGCATGCTCCTCTTCAGAAGCCGAATAAACCAGAATATCATCTATAAAGACCACTATGAATTGGTCCAAATACGGATGAAAAATTCTGTTCATCAGATCCATGAAAGCTGCAGGAGCATTGGTTAGCCCAAACGACATAACCACAAACTCATAGTGACCATATCTAGTCCTGAAAGCTGTTTTATCTATATCCTCTTCTCTGATTCTCAATTGATGGTACCCTGACCTCAAGTCAATTTTTGAAAACACCTTTGCTGACAGCAATTGATCAAACAAATCATCTATTCTTGGCAACGGGTACTTATTCTTAATGGTCGCATCATTCAACTTTCTATAATCAATACACATTCGAAAACTTCCATCCTTCTTTTTCACAAATAACACTGGTGCTCCCCACGGGGAATGACTCGGCCTAATAAACCCTTTTTCCAGCAATTCTTCCAATTGCTTCTTCAACTCTTTGAGCTCTGCCAGTGTCATTCGATAAGGGGCTTTAGAAATCAGCATGGTACCTGGCAACAATTCAACAGTAAAGTCCACCTCTCTGTATGGAGCTAAACCAGGCAACTCATCTGGAAACACATCTGTAAATTTCCTAACCACGGGAACTGCCTCAACTGACTTACTAGTTTTTACCAAACTTACAGAAGCTAAGTAAGCTACACACCCCGCATTAATCAACCTTCTAGCTCTAATTGCAGAAATTATAAACTTAGAAGCACAAAAAGACATACCTTGATATTCAAATACAGAACCATTGGGGTGACAAAATCTGATCTTTTTCTTTCTGCAATCTAGCATAGCTCCATAGGTCTCAAGCCAGTCATACCCAAAATAATATCATAATCAGTCAACTGTAAAGCATATAATGGACCTGGCATCTGGTTTCCTTCAAACACCACTGGAGCCTCATCTATATAACACGAGGTGAGCATAAACTCACCATAGGGAACCTCCACTACTAATTCACAAGATTTTTCTTCAAGAGGGTGAGTCAAACCATCCAAAAACTCTTCAGAAATAAATGAATGCGAGGCACCTGAATCAAATAAAACTTTTGCTGAATACTTATAAATAGGGATAATACCTTCTATCATATTCGATGCCTCTGCCTGGGCACGGGTGATAGCCATAACCCGACCCCTACCTCTCTCCGGTAGTGCTCCTCTGCCACGACCTTCCGGTGGCTGCTGGGACTGCTGCGGCTGTTGAACACCTCTACCATACCCATATTACTCGGATAGGGACAATTACTGATCAAATGTCCTGGTTGATTGCAGTTATAACACCTATAACCTGGTGGAAGGATAGGCTGCCTGGAAGTACTCTGCTGCGACTCCTCCACCTCTGGCTTACCACGACCCTGCTGAATCTACTAACGACCTCCCCATCCTCTTCCTCTACCTTTAAATGCCTGCTTTAATATCTGGCCCCAATTACCAAAACCAGATGAGGAAGTTCCTGCTGATGCATTGCCCTTACTCACACCTGCTAACTGCTGGGGTAGCTGAAAACTACTCGAACCTGACTCGCCCACCTGACGAGTCTGAGCTGCTCTCTCAAGAGTAGCTGCTCGCTGAGCTGCTTCTTCAATTGTTTACACACGTAATGGTATCACTGCAGTCTGCAATTAGGCCTCAAACCACGGATAAAATATTCAACCATCATAGCATTATTCGTGACAAATAAGGGTGCATACCTGCTCAGTGCCATGAACCGCATCTGATATTCCAGAACCGAATCCCACCTTGCTGCAAAGTCCTGAACTGCTCCCTTTTTGCCTGCTATACTTGAAGAGGAAAGAATGTATCATTAAACGCTTCAAGAAATTTAGACTAGGTACTACCACCCTCCATTTTGTTATTGAAGTTCGGTAACATCTTGTTGGGATGTGTACGTCTGAAGACACTATCAAAATCATGTTAATAATATATGAATGACTTTAAATAAAAAAATAATACTTATTTTTAATTATTTTTATTTGAAGATAGTTTTATATTATTAACATAACTCAGATATTATCTTCACCGAACTTCGATAACAAAATAGAATATGAAACCACCATAATTATCAGAAAAATATGATAATTCTAAAAGTATGAACATCGAGAATTATTGAAGTACAGATATCGAGATTAATATGATTTATTAATTTTTGAAGTAATTCTTACTCTATAAAATTTTATTTTAAAAATTAAACTAAAATCATAATAAGATGTATCACATTTTAATTGATTTATGTTTAAAATTCCATCTTAATTTGATATTAATTAAATATAAAACAAAAATATTAATTAAATTCTAAAAAATTCTCCATTACAACACACGAAGGAAGTCGGTCTTCAAATGACCGATTTCCTCACATGAGGAAGTCAGTCCTTAGTTTTTTTTTTTTAAACAGCCGCGCTCGCGCCTACACACGAATGCGACTGTTCACGGGGCAAAGTCTGCTATATTGCGAAATATGTTTTCAAGTGTGCGATTCACCTAATAAAGTTTTTAAAGTATGTTACTTTTAAAGAAAACTCGATATATTATGGTTGGGCGAGAGTATCGGCTGCTGCTTCATGCCGGTGTCAGAGAGGAGGAGTCTGAATAGGCCTGCAGGGAAGTCACTGCAGGGCTTAAATGGCGAAGGACCTATGCGATGACAGCAGTGCCCCAAAAGAGGACTAACATAGAATTTATGGTCCACCTGTCCTTTCTGAAGCTGCCAAAAGACTCACTCCCCTCCCCCCGAGTTAAAAAGGCTTACAGCGCCACCGCCATCCGGGTACGCCATGCACCAAATTCCGCCCCTGCTGCTCATTGCCATAGGAGCACCACATGCACTGCATGGTTCCTGCTTTTTGGTTTACAATTTGGCAACTAACCGGAGAAGGGACCCAATCTATGGCAACCATTGTTTTAAATTGTTTTTTTTTTGTTGCAATTCTCAGCAATATGACCCAATCTATGGCAATCCCCAAAAAAGGATGAGACTAGGAAAATATACGAAACGGGATCCTCTAGCGCCCCCTGCAGTACCACATGGGTGGGGTCGTTTTTTATTTTTTAACCCCTGTGTATATATAAAAGTGCAATTAAAGTCAAGGTTTAAAAAATAAAAAATCACCCCACCCCATGGTACTTATGGAGTCCCCTCCTGTAGGGGCTCTAGAGGATCCCGTTTCAAAATATACAGGCGAGGGGCTCCTCCACGGTGAGCACTTGACCACTTCAGGGCGTACTTCTGGCTCCTCGACAAGGAGGGAGCCCTCTGAGGCGCCTCCCGCCTCCCCCAGTTGCTTGCTCGCCCCGCCAACGCAGCACCAGCCCCAGGACAACACCGCAGTCATCTTCGGCCTCTGCTTCTTCTTAGCTTCAAGGTAGAGTACTCTCTCTCTCTCTCTCTCTCTTTTCTCTGTATGTACTTACTACTACGCTTCTTCCTCCTCCTCCTCCCTTCTCTCCAGCGGATATCTATCCGGCAACTCAGAATGTACGCCTCCAGGAGATCACTGCAACAGATCACCGAGCACCCCACGTCGGAGAGATCTCCAACACTGCTGGGTGCCGGGTGCCGTTTTCTTCGGCAGAGAGAAGCTGAGATCCGGAAAGGAGAGGGAGTGCGGTGGCGGCGATGTGGAGGATTTTGCCGTTAGGTGGTTCCTTTTATAAACGGGATCAACCCATGGGATCCTAGATTTTGTCAGGGGTTCAACGTGGAGGTGGTGGGGGACGAAGTGAACATGGGTAGAGGGCGGATGAGGGATCTCCGTTCGCCAAGACTGCTGGAGAGAGAGAGAGATCTCCAACATTGTTGGGCGCCGGGCGCCGTCTTCTCCGGCAGGCAGAAGTTGAGATCCGGAAAGGAGAGAGAGTGCGGTGGCGGCGATGTGGAGGAGTTTGGGGTGAGGTGGTTCCTTTTATAAATGGGATCAGCCCATGGGATCCCGGATTTCGTCAGGGGTTCAACGTGGAGGTGGTGGGGGATGAAGTGATCATGGGTGGAGGGCGGATGAGGGATCTCTGTTCGCCAAGAGGAGTCCATACATACAGATACGTGTATGAATTTGGAAATATGGCCATATTGGCGACGCAGTAGAGACACGATGTCTTTGCATGCAGGGGTGATATGTGGGTTGCTGGCGAGACTGGTGAACTCGATGATGGATCGGGGCGGTGTGGACGGGGCGGGCGACGGCGAGGAGGATGGGTTGAAGCAAGAAGATGAAGAAGAGAAGAAGAAGAGAGAGACTAAAACTTACTGATATATACGACGATGGTGTGCGACGCTGCAATGGATGAAAAGTTTCAGTGCAGTTGGTTAACTGGAGGTTGAAGACTTCTGTAAGTGAAGAAAGATCATCATACATTAGATACAGTTTCGAAAGGAAAAATTTCAGTAACGAAGAAGAAGACCAAGAAGGGAGTTTTGAAATTTACCGCGACGATGGAGTGCGACGCTCACGGTGCGGCTGGTAACTGGAGATTGAGGAGAAACTGTTGAAACTATGATGGTACCGTATTAGGAGGTCAGTTTAAAAATAAAGAATTTCTTAAAATTGAAATTTTCTACCTTGCCCTGATCGAGGGAATGTTTTTCTTAAATTGTATTTTTAAATTGACAAAAAACTGTAATTTACATGTTTTGGTAATACAGTGATCTATTACCAAAATTTCTCTGCGAGTTAATTTTAAAGGATGCCTAGATCGTGCATCACACAGGAAAGGATTTCTATTTATGGTGGAATAGGATTACCAGGAAAGGGGAATATGAATTAATTCTTAAAGGAGAGGTTTAGATGGATATAAATCAATATATTTCTATTTTTTACCGAGAAGTTTTAAGGGAGAATAAGATTGCCAAAAAAAGTTAGTGAGAAGGTTTAGGCTTGTCCTAGTGTTGCCACGTGGCAGCACCAAGACTGAGAAATATAATTTTAGTATAGATATAGATCGATATAGATAGATTGTAAAAAAAAAAAAATTAAAACAATGGTTGCAATAGATTGGTCCCTTCTTCGGTTAGCTGCCAAACCATGCAGTGCATGTGGTGCGAAATTTGGTGCATGGCGTACCCGGATGGCGGGGGCGCTGTAAACCTTTTTAACTCGGGGGGAGGGGTCTTTTGGCAGCTTCAGAATGGACAGGTGGACCATAAATTCTACGTTAGTCCTCTTTTGGGGCACTGCTGTCATCGCATAGGTCCTTCGCCATTTAAGCCCTACAATGACTTCCCTGCCAGGCCTATTCAGCACCGTTTGGAACCGCTCCAACAATATATTTTTCGTGAAAAGCTCTGACGACAACACATGGGTTTCCAAATAACTTTCATCACTCCGGCTTCCGTGCAGATGGGATTTTGCAGGGAGGAGAGATATAAAGAGAAGCACCTATTTCTCACTCTCCCGTGGAAAAGCGGGTGTTGGCCCGCTTTTGGATCGCTTTTGAGATTGGGAGACAGTGTGAGGAGAAATAGTGACAGAACCCACATTTTTTTGAATTGTTTTATCGCACATTCGCGGCTGCAGGCGCGCGCGACGAGGGCGTCGTCCTTCGTGCCCGCGTGATGGCGCAAATCGCGTGAGGGCATGTGCGGCAGTAGAAATTGGCTTTTGCCGATTTTTACTTTTTACTAATCATTCCCAACCGGTGCCTGACTCCTCTCTGACACCGGCATGAAGTAGTAGCTGATACTCTCGCCCAACCATAATATATCCCCCTCCCTCGTCGAGGGTGCTGCTAACCCCTTCTGACGATCGTGGTAGAGGTG
>JACBKR010000599.1:0-68493 GCA_014218235.1 Colocasia esculenta
AACACACATAGTAACGGTTGCACGGCACCAGGTCAGGTACCGGCAGTCTGGTAGAAGTCACAACCGCCCCCTTAATCGTGCCGTGTACATGGGTCAGGTAGTCCGGTGTGACCCAAGACAAGAAGGAATACACTAAGGCATGGATCGTACTGATCCCTGTGGTGTAACGGGTTTTAGGGTACACCAGCTTGTTGACTAGGACGTGCGCCAAAGCCAAGGAGACTTACGGAGGTCTTGACAAGGATTCCCTAGTCCAGTCGAGAGTATTCTCGGTGGAGAGGTGGTCCAAGTCAAGAGAAAGTGTGTAGAAAATGGGTCCGTCGTGTCTCGAGTGCTCGAAGCCGAGGAAAACATAACGATATTTAAAATGTGCGTATAAATGAAGATAATTATATTTAATAAAATAAGTAATTTAGTCATTTATTTCGCTAATTACCAGATACATTCTGCATAAATTATTAGGGTTAAATGGCAATTAATAAAGTCATGTGTGTGTAAGTGTAAAGAAATCTTGAGGATATGACAAGTTGTGCAAATGTCCTTTAAAATAATTAAATTTATATCATTAATGTCATTTATTAACTTGCCAAGTCGGGTTAACTATATCATGGTTTAATCATGGATAATTAGGGGTAAAAGCCCAACCAGTAGGGGCATATGCACAATTTTTAGTTCTGGTCGAGTTCTTCAGATCGCGGTGGACCTACCCATCGCGATTCAGATCGCGTCGGGGTGGCGGGTGCGACAGGTAGACCGGCCGATCGGCTCGGTCCGGGAAGGGAACGCGATGGCGAGGCCCGTCGCGTTCAAGACGCGACCATGCGGCCGACCGCGACCCTCCTGTTATCGCGGCGTATCGCGCCGCCGCGATATCAGGGACGGTCCGGGTTTTTCCCCTTTTTTTTTTCAGGGTTGATACTGGATGACACAAGGCTCTTCTAAATTCAATATAAAATCGTATAATGACCCAAAAAATCGGGCTTTTGAAGAGTACATGAAGGCTATCTAGGATAATTGTTACACAATTTTTTGCTTGAGAGATTGCCTACCTTAGCTTGCAGTAATGGAAACCCTAGTTTGGAGAAGAAAAAGATGAAGAATAGCCAACTTCAGCCCTTCTCCTCCAAGCTCCATGTCCAAGAATCGTTTCCTCTCCATCCTCCAGAGTTCCTCCACGTTCTAGGGTTTGGTGGGGACGAAAATAGGGTGTTTTGATGGCTTTGAGAGTCCAATATACCTCAAACTCTCTCCTTCTCTCCTAAATTCCGAAATTCACAATTATCCTTATTTTTCTACCATTTATCCACCTAATGGGTAAGGAAGAGAGGTTAAATTCGTGGCCAAAGGGTTAGGATGGGGTAAGGGCTCTGTTTTTTGATAAACTGACTTATTTAGTGTTTATCTTAGCCTTTTACTATTATCTAATTAATTAGATACGAAATTACTTAATTAATCTCCTCCCAAGAATGGGCTTCATCCTATTGGGCCCATTTATTTAGTTTGGACCATTTATTTAACCCACTACTAATTTAACTTAATGAATTATTCTTAAATCCTTTTATTTCATTTAAATCTTTTTAATTCTCTCTTTATTCTAATTTAATTGATTTATCTCATTTATTACATAATAAATTTTTATTTTATTTGGATTTTAAAAATCCAGGGTACTCCAAATATCCAGGTGTTTAACGATGCATTCGTGGCTATCACATAACAAGTCATGACATGAACAAAGAGCACCCGTCTCATGGGACTTGCAACCCTTTGCAATATCTAATCACATTTCGGTCCCTGCATCTTTAATAGCCTTGTGGATAGCACAACAAGCCATAAAAGGCAGTCTAAGCTTTACCATCGTTAACTTAACGTGGATAGATTAGGATGTAGCGCTTGTGGGATAGCACAACAAAACTACACCGTGCCTCTACCTCGTTTACATGCATCCAAATGCAATAGGTTTAAGACTTATTTCATAATTAAGTGGGCTTTGTGGATAGCACAACAAATCCACCAAAATGTAATTTAGTCATAAAACTATAACGATGGAGGACCACACAACTATATCTAAAATATGTGCGCTACGGCTTATAGAATTTTGATAGAAGATTTTGAAAAATTTTATCTTGATCTCATCCTAGATGGTAGCATATATTATATTCCATAATATTACATAATACTCATAATACTATAATCTAGGATATAAAGAATTTGCATCCCATACAAATCAGAGTGGTCATGGATATTGCAAAAATTTGACTGGAGCCAAAACAGTCAACTACTACTACAACTCCAATATAACACTTATTGGTAAACCTGCAAACACAATAGCATAAGTGAACTTGTTCCAACGCCATCTCTTGTTGCAGTAGCGAATCATCCTCGCCATCAATCGTTCCTCACGTACAAAATTACATCAAATAAAAATTGCATGTCATTTTATATAAGGAGAAGCCTTATGGCGATTACATCATGAGAGGGAGATAGAAATACATTGGAATGTGAGAGAGAGAGGAGATTCGCAGACATCAAATAACCATTATTTACAAATATCTCACATTCACATATTAAAAAAAAATCATTCACATCATCCCATAACATGATAAAGCAAATATCCATGACCTTATAAACTTTTATTCATTCCACCATGGAAGAGCACATCACATGGCTAAATAAAAGTTTTGAAAATATATAATTTGGTTTCAAAAACTAGGTCCAATCAAAATTGGATTATTCGATAATTTTTGAAATCAACAATTTTAACATGCTTTAATCACCATTACAAAACTGTAACAACAAAAGCATGAGCATACAATCTAAAATCATTTAATAAAGTGTTATTCCATGCAAAGATTTCTGAAATAAATAATTTAACAATAAATTATTATTTCAGAATAAATGGCTCCCAAAATAAAAATTTAAAAAAATTGGGGACTCTGCTGGACTGCTCAGTGCGCCTGAGCAACCCAGCAAGCCTGGCCTGCACAGGGCTGCCCGGGTCAGGCCAGACCCGGTCCGCCAGGGGCAGCCGGCCTGGCCCGGGAGTGACCCGCGATGGGGCCGCGCGGCGCTGTTGCGCCCGCCCCCCTAGGCGCGGCGGCGCGCACACGCCTGCCCCTTCCCCGCAGGCACAGCCGGGGAAGGAGCCCGCCGATGGGGAACACCGCCGCGCGAACCCGTCTGGCGGTGGTGTGGCGCCGTAACGCCCATCCGGCAGCGCCGGATGGGTTCTCCGCGGTGGCGACCCCCCTTTTCGCCATTATTATTATTTTTTAATTAAAGGGTGCTGCCGGCAATCTAAGCATGGAATAAAACTAAAAAAAATGATCTTAAATTTCAAAACGGATGTAGATCGTAGTGGAACCTGGCTATGATACCACTGTGAGGATCTATCGCGACCCGAGATCAAGGAAACACAACGGAAAATGAGATTTAAAATTTGATCTCGATCCGTTTTGGGATACGCAAACCAGACTATCGGATAGTCGAAATCACCTTGCGTGGCATCGGATCCGCGTTCGTACGATTCTGTGGAGGTGATGCCACAAGCCGTTCAACCGTCCGGCCTCCAGCGGTGTCCACGCGGTCTTCCTCTGAGACGATCCACACCTGCTCCCTCGCGACTGACCACTCTCGCTCCCTCAGGTTCTGCAACACTCGAAGACTGAGCTTGGATCCGTGCCGATCTCCGCGACATGTGACACAAGAGAGAGGGAGAGAGAGGGGGAGAGAGGGGGGCGGCTAGGAGAAAACCCTGATGCTTGGCCAGGGTTGTCGCGTCATATCATTATATAAAGATTGCCATTTTTCATAAAAACCCCTGATCTTATATAATTAGACCGTCGCCTGAAAACCTATTGCGTATGACCCTCTAGCCCAAGTACCAATCCAGTTAATGGCCCAATAAATTAGTACACTTACCAACTTGGTTAATTAGTTAATATCTCATATTATCTAATTAATAATCCGAATCAACTTTATCTAGTCGACTCAGCTGGACCTCCGAATACGTTGGGTGCCAAGCAACACCATGTGAACCGGGAAGGTATTGGGGTTCTGCAATCCTCACAAGGAACGAACGAGAGACCATGCATCCTACCCGAGCATCTCATCTTCATGAGACCTGCACACCCTTATCCTCACTGGGGGGGATGTGTAGAGGTATTCTTTAGTTCCACATTGAAAGATAGTGATAACAAGTGTGTGCTTATCAGCAAGAGTCTCACCTCTTCTCCCAAGAGGGCTCTTTTAAAGGACAAAACTCCAAGCATGGGGACAATACCTCTCGGGAGACGCTTGGGTAGGGCGCATGGCCTCTCGTTCGTTCCCACAGACGGTGTCAATGAAGAGACGTGATTTAAGTGTGCCTCCCAAGAGGTTTTGTCCCCATGTTTGGGGTTTTGTCCTTTAAAAGGGCCCTCTTGGGAGAAGAGGTGAGGCTCTTGCTGATAAGCACACACTTGTTCTAACTATCTTTCAATGTGAGACTAAAGAATATCCCTACACAGCCCCAGTGAGAATAAGGGTGTGCAGGTCTCATGAAGATGAGATGCTCGGGTAGGGCGCATGGCCTCTCGTTCGTTCCCACAGACGGCGCCAATGAAGAGACGTGATTTAAGTGTGCCTCCCAAGAGATATTGTCCTCATGTTTGGGGTTTTGTCCTTTAAAAGGGCCCTCTTAGGAGAAGAGGTGAGACTTTTGTTGATAAGCACACACTTGTTTTCACTATCTTTCAATGTGGGACTAAAGATTACCTCTATACAGCCCCCCCAGTGAGGATAAGGGTGTGCGGGTCTCATGAAGATGAGACGCTCGGGTAGGGCACATGGCCTCTCGTTCGTTCCCACAGACGGCACCATGAAGAGACGTGATTTAAATGTGCCTCCTAAGAGGTATTGTCCCCATGCTTAGGATTTTATCCTTTAAAAGGGCCTTCTTGGGAGAAGAGGTGAGGTTTTGCTGATAAGCACACACTTGTTCTCACTATCTTTCAATGTGGGACTAAAGATTACATCTACAGTAAGAAAAACCTTAAAATATAGTACTGTATTCGCTGAAAAATCTCGTGTATGATAGACTTCTATAGACAACCTTGTTTAGTGATTAAGGGGATATGATCTCACCGGATATATGTATCCTAGTAAACATTCAAAAGTTACTTTCATATATTCATTTTATAGTTACTTAAAAAGTTTAGTTTGTTAAGGGTTAATGTGCAAATGTTTCCTACAAAACATTTTCTATTTATCAAATTAGAAAATATATATAAAAAGTTCACTAGTTGGAAATGTGAAAACCCCACATTTTACATGGGTTAAAAAGTCAAATCATATGTTACTAAAGAGAAGCAGAAACATACTTTCATTTTCTTGAACAAAATGATCTAGAAATGGAATCAATTTCCTTTTTAATTGCTCAAGTAATAAAAACTTGTTGCTAATAATATATTTTCCTGTAATTATACTAAGATTAAAAAAATAACCTTCCCAAAATTGTGATAATTTTCATCCGAATTCTCAAAACAAGTTTGCCCGCTCTTGCAAGTATTGCTGGCTTCTCCACTTCTCCACTGCCTTTGCTCTTTCATGCAATGGCCATTTTTGTTTCCTTTTACTAGGCTCCTCTTCTTCACATACTCCTCATAATGGCGCTAATAGGGGCAAGAGGCTGGTCCAATAAGATAAAAAATCTAATTCTTAGAAAATAAAATTTATATTTAATTAAGAGAGGATTTCAGGAGACATAGAAACTATACATAAAAAAGTATATATTCGACTTTTTAAAACTTTTCAGCAGATGAAAATTTCAGGCCGGGCTCGTTTCAGTGGCCCATATTGTTTCTTGCTTGCAGACTCTCTTTCCCGTACAAATTCACCCAATAAAGTTGATTTAAATATTTTTAAGAGATAAATTTGTTTCAACAGTTAATAATATAGATTCCAATATTCCAATCCTAATCGCAAGCAGACTGTGGCGGTACGGTCAACCCTTATCGTGCCATGGCTCTTGCAAGCCATGGTCCTTCCATCCTTTTATTTTTTCTGGTCTTACCCCACATCTTATATATTAAGAGGTCTAAATAATAGCTAATTGAGATATAATTTAAACATAAGTTAATTAAGAGATGACACAATTATGATAATTTTTTAAATTAATTGTTTTTCAACAAAAATTATTTCCAAAAATTATTAAGTCGACTTAATCTCAATATATCTATGTTTCAATATTTTTTTATATTTATATTTTTAGAATCAATATTTTTTTTTTGATAATTATGATGACTTCAGATTTGACTTTATTTTTAAAATTAAATGGCATCCTATTGAGGTGTACATAATCAAAGTCGTGTCGGAATCAGAGTGGGTTGTACCGCTACATACCATAGCGGTACGTCCGACCCGTACCGCCGTGTATCATAATAGTATGGCCGACCTATACCGTGCCACAGTCGGTTCCTCCCCTTTTTTTAAAAATTTTCCCCACATCTAACACGTCTAAAGGGTCTAAACGATGTCTAATTAAAATTTTAAATACATACTAATTATTAGATGATACAAAGTATGATAATTTTAGTTTAATTTTTTAAATTAAATTTTCATCAAGTGAAATTATCTCAAAAATTATTAGATTAGACTTAATCTGAATTACATCAATAATTTTTAATATTATATTTTTAGAATCAATATATATTTTTAATATTATGATGATTTTAAATTTGACCTTATTTTTAGAACCGGATGTCGTCCTATCGAGGTGTGCACAATCAAAGTCGTGCCTAATATGATGACTTTTATATTTCAACCTCTTTATGTAATATTCTTATATTATATTATATATTTTTTTAATTTACTCATTTTAAATATTGATCAATTCACGAAATAAAAATTCAAATTGGTCCCTTTCCACCATATCTTAGCGGTACAGTACGGTACCGTATCACAAAAAATACGAATCCGCGCAGTAAAGACAAGAATTTTAATTAATTAACCCTTCTGGACTCGTTGTACACTAGCTTGTGTTTTTTTTCCCAAAAACAGACAAAAAAAAAGCCAAAGGCCTACATATTTGATTGAATGGACACCATTGGTCAAAAGGTGGGTCTGTAACACCTTAATTTAACAATTAAAGTTTGAAATTTTATGTTAAATATAATAATTTTGATGGATCTTTATCCAATAAGAGAGAGTACCTAATGATGTGCTTGAACGGGTACTGATCTCTGGAGCAAGCAGGGTCCGGAGAACGTAGGTTATTTTGTACTCTTGTGATCCTCAAAATTTTCATACAAAAGTTAGGGTTCGCAGTGCCGTATACCATACTTGAGATCTAGTTTGCAAGTTTGACACGGTCAGTACAGTATGATAAAATTAATCGACTAATTTATTTTTATCAGTCGATCGATTAATTCTTTTCGTGAGTACTTTAAGATGCCTAACATATCAAAGTTTATAATCAATTAGCCGATAAAAAAAATAGATCGACTGATTTCTGTTAGAGTAAGTTTCTAGATCCCACGATGTATTTTGTTTTCAAAGAGAGGTGAAATGATCAACCGATTTGACATTGTGGATTGATCTATCGATACGGTATGAATCGTATTGTATTATGCCACAGATAATTTAGTATTGTCATTAATTTTTTTTATATGTGTCCTTCTAACTAACCTATATCATACGCTTCATGTCTAAGACTTGTCAAAATTAAGGTGATAGCCTATGCTGGAGGGGGGGGGGGGTGAGAGAGACTCAAATTTTCACATTTAGCATATAGACAGGAAAATATTCAAGCAAATTTTATGTATTTATAATTCTTGTATAAGGATAATTTCCAGATTAAAAAATCATTATAGATTTAAGTCTATATATACTTCCATCGATCCTTTCTGTCTAGCTAGTCATGCTATTTAAAAATCGATTATTAACTATATTTTTACATCAAATTTACTCCAATCAATCAAAATACACGGTCATCACTTGATCATTTTCTTTTAAAGAAACTAGTCTATTATAATTTTTCTAAATTCCTTAAAATCTTTTCCCTGGAGGATAAACCCAATAGATAATGTTTGCTACACACCATCCTGCCAGGGGTGTGTGCACACCATGGTTCGCCCGTGCCGCCCGAACGGGGCGGCACGGGCGAACCGTACCGTGCCATGGCTTTTACGAGCCATGGCACGGTCGGGTCACCCCAATGGGGTGACCCGGGCATGCCGGGCCGGCACGCCTCGGTTTGCCACGGACCGGTACGGTCCGGTCCGTGGCAGGCTTATTATTATTATTTTTTTTACTTTCACTCTTACATCTAGTATTTAAGGGATCCATATGGTATCTAATTGAGATGAAATTTTACACATAAGCTAATTAAGAGATGATACAAATTGTAATAATTTTAGTTTAATTTTTTAAAATAATTTTTCATCAAGTAAAATTTGTCTCAAAAATCATTAGATCGACTTAATCTAAACATTTAAGAGATCTAATGATGTCTAATTGAGATGAAATTTCAAACACAATCTAATTACTAGATGATACAAATTATAGTAATTTTAGTTTAATTTTTAAATTAATTTTTTGTCAAATAAAAACTGTCCAAAAATCATTAGGTCGGTCTAATCTCGACATCTATACATCAATAACTCATGATATTTATATTTTTATAATCAGTACTTTTTTATAGTAATTATGATGACTTCATATTTGACTTTATTTTTGAGACCAAATGTCGTCCGTTGAAGTACGCGCACAGAGAGGTTGTCGTACCGCGACAAACTCTATGTGCACTTAAGTGGTCTAATTAGTGTCTGTGGTGGTATGATCCTGTTGGGCCTGAGCCAAACGGGTCTCCACTAGAGTGAAAGATGGAAGACGACCGCTGGTGAGGACGAAGGCCTGCAAAACCAGAAAAGGATCAGGAGGCCCGGTGAAGACCGGGGAAACCCTCCGATGCCTAAGTTAGTGAGGAGCTTGAGAGGCAGGGGGTTTCGGTATGTGAGAGTTGTGTCCGCGTGAAAGGGGACGTACCGTTGCATGGTACTGTACCTATACTTTTATAGGCGTCGGTGTCGAAGCCAACGTGCGTAACGTTCGGCGGATCGTGCCTGAGGAGGCGCCTTGACGCACACGCACATAACGGGGGGAGTTAAGACTCTGGCGCCCGTTAGGTTGCCAGGCAGCCCACGCCCCTTGATGGTGGAGATCGTGGCCTGGGGCGTTACAACCGTTCTGTAAGCCAGGGAGCCTGTTCGGAACCGTTTGGGCGCAACTTCCGAGCAGATGTCCTGCAGGGAGGTCACGAACGCTATTCGGTGACGTTGAGGGTCGTTCCGTGCAGTAAAGTTGCCGTTCCTGTTCGGAACCTCTCGCGGGTGTTCGGTAGCGGAGGAACAACGACCCGTTCGGGGGCATACCGCTACGAGGCTTGACAGCGCCCGATCAAGCTGGCGGTATCCTTGAGATCATCACATTGTCTTGGGATGAACGCGGCCCGTTGGGATGGGGCCACGTCAGTTGACAGGACGCTTAAGGGCCGTAGTGGGCCATTATGGGTATAGGCGGCCAGATTTGGCCACCACAGTGTCTAATTGAGATAACATTTCAAACATAAACTAATTAATATATGATACAAATTATAGTACTTTTATTAATATATGAGAATAATTAACATTAATAAATGATAGTCCAATGCCATACTCAGAAGTGCGCGTCCGACGGGGCGACACCAAAAAACTATAACGAAAATGAATTTTGAGAACACTATAATTTTCAAAAAATATGATGATATCAAAAATGTAAATATCCGAAATTGTTGATGTACGGATTTCGATATTAAGTCGATGCACCTATTTTTCGGATGATTTTTCACCCAGTGTAAAATAAATTCTAAAAATTAAATTAAAATGGCCATAATTTGTAAAACTATTACATTAGCTTATAGCTAAAATTTCAACACAAATGGACATTATTTGAATGAGTTTACAAGAGGAGAATGAGTTTCAACACAACATGTCGATTTTCTACCGTATCTCAGCGGTACGGTACGGTTCGATACGTACCGTACCACGGAGAATGCGGTACGGTCGATCCGGTCGGTACGGCGAACCATGGTGCACACCCATGAGAGATTGTGTGACCCATCATGACAATGTGTAAACTAAGGGCTGTGTCACTTATTTTTGGAGATTTTATATCTCTTCTGTCCACACATTTTTAAACCTCAAAGAACAAGCGGCGCCAGTGTGTACTAACTATTTCTCTTTAAATAATACGAAAAAATTTAATAACTTACTACTTTGACTCTATTTTTAATACACCAACATCACAACCTCTTCCTATAGTCGGTGAACAAGTGAAGGAGTGATTAGTAAGTGGTTAGCCTTCCATATATTAGTAAGTTATTAAAAAAATTTATTTTATTAAAGAATACTTAAATACTTAGTGCAACCCCCCCCCTAGTGCCACTTGTCTTTTGGGTTTAAAAATGTGGGGATAGAGAGATATTAAAATTTCTAAGGATAAATGACACACTCCTAGTGAGTGTGCATGCCTAATTAAGTAATTGCACATTTTTGACGTGCATTGAATATTTCTCATCTTTTGAAGACTTCCCTTTTAAATAAAGATATACTATAGTTAATAAATTTTACTTTTTAAAAATTTAAAATCTTCTAAAAAAGTTTAACTTTTAATGCACATAGATACTATTATTTTATATTTTCTTTCTATCTCTCTCATCTCCTGCTCAAAATTCAAAATTTAAAAATACTTTTTCTAACTACGTTTGTAAACTAGGTTGGTTTGGCTCAAAGGGTGGTGGTGTAAAGGAGAGGTTAGTGTACATACTTTGGGAGGGGGTACCCTGGATAAATTATGGTTACCCAAGGGTAAATCCCCCAAGGTTTGGGGAGGGGGACAGTTTATCTAGGTGTATCCCTAGGTAACCCAAGTTACCTCTGGATAACTCTATCCCACCTAAGAAGTGCAGATCGTCTCAGTCCCCCGCGAGAGGGCCTCCCTCAGTACATGGGTGGGTGGATTTTTTTTCTTTTAACCCTCCTTTTAAAGTGTGTTCCTATTTACACAGATGTTAAAAGAAAAAAAAAAAATCCACCCACCCATGTACCGAGGGAGGCCCCCTTTTGCCCTCCTTTTGCAGGCGGGCGAGGGGGGGGGGTCGAGATGATCTGCACTCCATCTTAAAAGGTGGGGTAGAGGTGGTTAAGTTTTTTTTAAAAAAATAAAAAAATATTATTAAATTAAATATTATTTATTATATATCTCATAAATTTTAATATTTTAATTTTAATTTTTTAAAATAAATTGAGTCAAAGAAAAAAAATTGACCCAACAATAAAAATAACTTATAAATAACTTAAAGTTTTAGACTAATTTTAATTAATAGATCCCCGGTTAACATTGAGCCACAGTAGCCGGTGTGATTGAGGTTGACAAGCCCCTTCTCTTTACATTTCCGATGCTGCTCTAGTCATGCAAGCTAGAAAGTAGTTCGGATTCAGAGAAGAAAGTCGAAAGTAGTCAATCATGTTGTCGGTACTACGTACGATCGTCGAGTCTCAGCTTTGAACGTGCATGTCACGATCATTTAATTCAAACATCTTAACTTTCGCTATGTGTATTATAATGTTTTCCATGAATTCTTCAGTTTACGGATGTGGGGATCGATCGACCAACAGGTAGGTAACTCTTTTCAGTTGTGTAATAATTTTGAGTAATGTTCAGATATATTTAATGTATCGTTTTTTTATGTATATTTTTGTATTATTTATGTGTACTAATATGTCATTTATATGTATTAATATGTCATATATATATTAATATATTATTTGTGTATTATTTTATCTTAAAATAATACACACAAATAACATATTAATTAATGCACACAAACAATATATTTTTTATATATATTCTTATATTATTTGTGTGTATTAATATATTATTTGTGTATATTAATGTGTCATTTATGTGTACTAATATATTATTTATGTGTATTATTTTAATATTAAAAAAATCCGGTACATTAAGTACACCTGAGGCTGCGCCCCTCCACGCGACGTATTTCGGAGAGATACGACCTCTTCACTTAAAGTTATACTCTTGATTAATCGGGAGCATACTATTTTTCAATAATTTTATATTAATTGTCCTGCTTTGGTAAGGTGCAGCAAGCTATTAATGAGCTCGATCGAGAGTTTGCATGGGACCAAGGAACATATAAGTTGGCATTAAACCATTAGAAATCTAACACTGAAATTAATTACTTGGCAACATATATCTAGGTTAATATGGAAGTACATTCTGCAAGTCTTCCCGCAGAACTCCTCATATTCGGATCCATGCATGCCTGCTGATCATCTCGATCATCATGTTTGCTGCTCCAGCTTCGCAAGAAGGGCGGCCGGAGGCCCTCCTCCGACTGCAGTCCGGCGGGGGCCCTCGCCACCACGTCCTGCAGCATCAAGCCCTTCACTGCCGTCAAGCTTGCGTGGTGCACCCTCATGTCCAGGTCCCTCAGCGCCCCCATCAGCCTCGCTGGCGGGTGGCCCCCCGCCTCCTCCGCCGACGTCACCCTCACCATGGCGTCCCCTTCCACCACCCTCACCACCACCTCCATCCCCGCCTCGCCCCCGCCGCCCGGGGATGGGCACGCAGTACCGTTGGCTGCTGCGGCGGTGCTGGCTGCCACGTTAAAGGTTGCATTCTTGGCGCTGTGCTTGAGCTCGGCCTCCAGCTCCTCCACTCTTGCTCGGAGCTCCTTGATGTAGGTGACGGCGTCGGCCAGCAGCGACGCCTTGTCCATCCTCGACACGTTGGGCACCACCGACCGGAGCGCGTAGAACCGGTGGTTCAGCTTCTCCCGCCTTTGCCGCTCTGCTTCGACGTGGTTCGCCGGGGTCTCGCCCCCCGATCCGTTCTTCCTTCCCTTCTTCCTGGGCCTCCGCCCCTCAGAGTCCGAGTTCTCCGAGTCCAGCAGGTCCTCCTTCTTGGGCTTCGTGGTGACCGCTGTCATTGCAGAGGCGGCCGGGGTGGCCACCATCAGATTGTTGTTGCCGCCACCGAGGGTCGGCTCGTGGCCCAGGAGGGCCCTCGTCTGCTGCACGAGGGCCCAGTTCTCCCCCACCATCTCCGGGGACGCGAGCTCCAGCACCCCGTCGGCGACGGGGATGCAGACGAGGGTGGAGACGCCGTGGAGCAGGGCCTCCCGACACCTCTCACACCCGTACACCTGGAGCTCATGGCCCCCGGTGAGCCACACGTGAGCACCGGCGGCGAAGGCGCGGGCAGGAACGGTGTAGTCCCCAATGCCGAAGGAGCGCGCCTGCGACACCAGGTAGAACCATTCGACGTCGGTGACGACCTCCCCAGACGTCACGTCGGAGCCGCCGTCGTCGCCGAGGAGGGCGACCTTCTTCTTCTCCGCGCCGAAGAGGAAATAATCGTCGTTGTTGTTGTTGCTGTTGCTACTGCTGCTGGTCCTGCTGCCGCCGGCGCCAGCTCGGAGGTGGCCGTCCCCCCAGGCCAGGACGGTTCGACGCCCGGCCGCGAAGGCGTGGTCAGCTGGGGAGGCCCGCCAGAAGATGGCGTAGGCCCAGCAGTCGGGGAGGGCGCGGAGGAGAAGCTGGAGGCGGTGCTTGAAGGTCATGAGCGGGGCGGGCTGCACGGGGAAGGCGGTGGCCATGGTGGAAGCTGCTGGTAAGAGGTGAGGGGGGAGATATGGCTCAAGTGCGGAGGTGCAAGAGTACATGAGTCCCTCCATGATATCTAGCTAGCAAGCTGCAGCTTCCTCGTTCTTCTTCCTTTGGATTTGGATCTGGGCAACCGCAAGAGATCAATAATGGCCAAGCACTGATTGAGGAGGGTATGAATAACGAGGACAGTGAGCTGACTGCAGGAGAGTGCTAATGATGAGCAAGAGAGTGAATGATGAAGGCATGGAGAACGAGCTGCGGAGGAGATGGGATATAAATACAGAGCCGAGAGCGGGAGAGGACTAGAGAGACCACAGGGTTAGGGTTCTACGGATGGATGGAGACCGGGGAGACAGAGAGAGAGTGTTACTGAGGAGACCTTTTTCATCTCGTTGATTTGATGGGCAGAGACACACAAGAGTGGCCTCTCCATGGGTGTACCGCAGAAGAAGTTAACCACGTGCGGTAAAATGAGGGTGTACATATAGTAGACTAGCTAGGACTGTGATCGATCGGTTCCCGTGTCTGTCACTTGGGGGCACAAAAATGTGCACGTCGACGTTTGAAATCACATAAAAATGTTACACATCCACACGCGGTGTTGGTTAGTGCGAAAAGAGTGAGAGAGAGAGAGAGCGAAAGAGGGAGAATCTGTTGGAGAGAGAGTGACCGAGTGGGTGTGTGTGAGAGAGAGAGAGAATAAAAATGGACAAGTACAGACGGAGAGGTACACTTCAGAGAGAGAGAGAGAGAGAGAGTGCATGAGAGATGGTTGATGTGGGGTACACATCAGATAGAGAGAGAGAGAGAGAAGATATGTGTATGGGACAAATTGAAGGGTGGTCTCGGCATATGCACGGAGGAAGCATCTAGGCAACATCACCCAAACGCCGAATTACTAGGCTTTGTCATCTAGCATGGAGGCCAAAAGGGTAACGCTCCTCGAGTAAAAGATGATGACCGGAAGGTGGGCTCTCGTCCGAACTCCGACCTTTATTACCCCCATATGCGCACACTGCCACGCCCCGCTGCCGCCTGTGAACTTGCGGCAGCCCCTCTCCTCTCTCTTCTGGTGATCTGCATGGACCAAGGAATCACACTGCTTCAGATTTTGGAAGGATCAAGAAGTTGCATGGAAGATGCGTGCGTTGCAGTCTTGCAGACACGCACAGTAGATATCGTCCACCACCGCCACCCGCACTCCCTGGGCTTCTCGTGAAACCCTCCACGCAGCAGCGCTGTAACCGAGAACAGGAATGATCGATATGTGCTCGAATAGTTTATAGAACAGGCGCTGGGGTGTTGCCTCACCATTAACGTTCTTGTTATCTTGAATCGCTCAATGTTAGTAGTAGCATATATACTAGCATTAAACCGTTTGCGAAGATCAGCAACTGACCGATGATTTGTCTGATGCTTTTGTTCATGTCCTCACCCATCAATCATCGCGATGGTGCAGCTAGGTCTCAACTTGTATATAATGTTTTACCCTATGTTATAGCTACATATATCCGTATCCATATATGGGTTTGAAAAGGAGAGAAAAAAAACAGAACCTTGGTATTGTTTGCGCCGCCGCCACGACGGGGGAGGAGAAGGTGGAGTTAGGGTTTTGCCCCCGTCGTCTCCACTATCTCCACGACAAGATCAGGTCGCTAGCTAGCTAACAAACTGCAGGAGATATATATTTTCCGGCCGGAAGCATAACACAATAATAACTGTCGGGAAGGTGAGACACGACGGGGGGCCATAGGGTTCCGAAAGGGGTTTTGGGCAGCAGTACGACTTGTGACAGCTTGTGTGTGTGTTGGTAGCTGCCGAGTAAGTCCATCAGACTGACCTCGGAGAGCTGGCCCTATGAAGCTTCGACGACGGTTCCGAATGTGACACAGCAAATCCAGCTCCTTGTAATTAAAAAGGGGGACGTCGGGTTCCCCCAGGTCCCCCCTCCCCCCATGCCTGGCCGGCCGGCCGTGGAGTATGGTGGTGGAGGGGAGTTGGCCGTTTTTGTTCCCCCTGCACGGCGGAATAATATAGAAAAGCGCAGTGGCTGTCCTACTCTCTTAAAGGTATTCTCTTAATTGTAATATATATACTCCTGATCGTCACCGCTGTCTGATTAATGATCTAAGGGCTTCATTAAAAGAGGACCCATTACGATCAATGCAAGTAGGTAGCCAGGAGATGAACTGTGTTTTAAAGATGTGGGAGTATAAGATAGCATTATCTCCGTAGCAAATGGCTGGGCGCGGTACTGAGTAGTGTTGCAGGGTACTGTGCAACAGCGAGGCCGTGAGAGGGGACACAAAATTCTTTCGCAATCTCAGTCGAGAGTTAATGCCGCAGGGAGAATCTTTGTTTGTGCTGTCTCTTCTCTCCCACTAACACTTCTTCGCTCTCTCCCTCAGACACACACGTACAGACATATTAAGTTACGACAAAAGTTTATTACACTTACATACTTTAAGTATATATAATATGATTAGGTAATAATTCATGTGACATTTTTTATATGAAGAGTGATAAAGTGACAAATCTAATTGTTAGATGCTACATGAATTTGTTATCTAATCATATTATATTTAAAATGTAATAAATCTTTCTCATTAGTTACTGCTATAACATGCATGGAGCGCTGTTAGTTTGGGTTGATCTCTCTCTCTCTCTCTCTCTCTCAGAGAGAGAGAGAGACAGAGAGACACACACGAGCACACACACACAGAGGTACAGACAATTATTGCTGTAGATGAGTCACGTTAGCTTGTGTCGAGCTAGTTCTCTCTCTCTTTCTCTCTCACCCCCCTCCAATCTGTAAGACTGTAGCTTTGGTCGTGTTACGAATCAGGGCAGAGCTTGATCCTAATTCTACTCAACGCAAGAGATCTTGATTAATTCAGGTCTTACTAGCTAGAAATCACCAGCTGGCTGCATCATTTTCCTGCTCAACTCTAGATCATCTACGTCCATTTTCAATACACTTAACGTTAACCCAATTAATTAAGCAAATGCTTACTCAACTTGGCATCCCGGATCAACATATATATGTGAACGAATAGAGAAATGTTATAACAATGTTACAGTCTTTAGTCGCACTCTTGTTGTATATTTGATTTGAAATAGAACAATGATTTGGATAACCGAGATGGCAGTTTTCATATGATAAGATAATGGCAAACGTCTAAGTAATTTTATTACATATCTGTCGAACTGTTCTGTTAATCCATTTCGGGGTGGCAACTCTAACACTCTAAAACTTGCAATCGTGCTGATAATCTGGACCGGGGTGAGCAGAAGGTTTGTTACTTGTTCACAACACATTAAAGCATCTATTAATTGGTCGTCCGATCTCTTGACAGTGCCATCGAACACTGTCTCATATTAATTAGACGCAATGCAGAACCGAGTACGAGTACAGTCCGGTTCATTTAATCCTCAAAGTTAAGATCTTGTGCAATGGGAGGATCTTCCTTCGTAACATGCATTAGCATTCAGTATACATAACATCATTGTTTGGTCACTGTAGGAAATTAACTTACTCTTTTACGGCAAGTCACTGTAAAACTTAAACATCGTCATAAATAATATATATATATATATATATATATATATATATATATATATATATATATATAATTACGGCAACATATAAAAGGTGTCGCCACAAGACAAGTCATGTCGAATTCTACACTGCCGCTTGTAGGGCCTGATACGGGTAAGGACCACCGGCGTGGGGTCCACGGGTGTGGCCGACGAGGCCGGGTCGTCGGGTCAATTGACAAGGTCCTCGGCGTAAGATTTGATCGTCCCCATGTAAGGAAACCCCAACTGTGCTTGCCTTCTCCAAAACCTCACTCCTAACAGGGAAAGGCTCTTAGATCTCGGGTCGCGACAGCCCTCCATCCCTAGCTGGCAACTGCCAGCTGGGAACCAAGGGGCAGCATCCGTTGATCGTGCCCCCTTACTTTGGGACGTTGAGTCTGCAAGGAAACTTACGAGGCTAACTAAGGCAGGGGGAAAACCCATCCTGCTCAACCTCACCCTATAAAAACAAAGGAGACACTTCAGGCCAAGGTATGCTACTCGTGGCATTTGAACTCTCTTACATCTTCTCTCACAATTAACTTGGGCGTCGGAGTGTCTCCCCACCGAGACCACTCGGTGGTTCTTTACAGGTGCAGCGCAGGAAGTTTGAGCCGACGACGACATCGCCAGCGCCTTAGGGCCCACCCGATTTGACCCCAGTCAAATCTCCCTTTGCTTGTGCAGCAACATTTGGCGCCGTCTGTGGGAATTCTCGATACAAAAGCTATCCCCGATGGCACCCAAGGCAAAGGCGGTCGCTCGCACGTCGGAGGAAGATGTCACCCTCGTCAACACCACCGAAGCAGCGGTGGGAGCATCCAACACGAGGGACCAAGATTCATCGACCTCGTCGCGGCTTGAACGCGTCGAGCAAACATTAGCAAACCTCCAACTGATTCTGATGAGGCTGGAGCAGAACCAGCGGGCTTCCCCCGCTAGGGACGAAGGTCCGAGTCGCCCAGCGGAGCAGGCTCAAGGTGAGCAAAATGATGCCGAGGCTCCCAACCGACAGCGCTCGGCTCCGGCGTTGTCGGCAAGCCACGCCGACGTTCCACCATTGGTAGGTGGAACCCCGGCACCGCCTGCTGTTCAAGCTAACAACGCTCCTCCCGTCACGCCAATGGCGGCCGCGGGAATCGCAGTAAGGACCGACTTCGCCGACCACTTCTCAGCGGAGTCCGCTCCAGGTACTAACAGCGAGTCTCCCTTCGACTCACGGTGGAAGGACGACATGCGGGAAATGAACAGGAAGATAGAGGCCTTGCAGCTCGGAACCCGCGTTCCTTCCGTGGCGACGCTTCTCACCTCCTTGCCATTTACAGAGGAAACCACCTCGGCGTCGGTCCCGTTGAAATTCCAACTGCCCAAATTCCGGCGATATAATGGAACAACTATTCCCGTCCACCACCTCGATCATTTTCAGGGGCAGGTGGAAATGATAAATGTGACTGATGCTTTAAAATGCAGAGCTTTCATGTCAACATTGGATGATGCGGCGCTGCAATGGTTCAAAGCGCTGCCGGCGCGATCGATCACAAGCTTCGCCGACCTGGCTCAAAGGTTCCTAGACCACTTCTATAACACGGTGCAGCATTCGCTATGCACCAACGACCTATGGCTGATAGCGCAAAGAGAGGGCGAGATGTTTCGCGATTACGCCAAGCGCTTCCAGGTCGAAATAATGAAAGTAGTGGACCTGGACCTGAGAACCACAGTCAACATCCTCACAAGGGTATGCACCGACGCGGCGTTCGTGGCATCAATCGCCAAAAAGCCACCGGTAAGCCTCTCCGACCTCCTCTCTCGGATGCAGAAGTACGTCCGACTGGAGTCGACCCTTGGAGCCACGGGCGTCTCAAACGACCGTAGAGAGAGGAAGCGCAAGCTCGGGGCCAAGCGAGAAAAGAAGGCGAGGAGGGAGGAGCACCACGGAGACAGGCGCCGGGAGCTTGAAAGCCGGCGAACATCGGACCAACGACCCGACGATACCGCCGCGTCAGGGACCTACCTCGATTCGGGAGGCTGCCATCAGAGATCCTCCCCGTCATCAAGAAACTTCCGGAGTTCAGGCGACCTGAACCAATTGCGAGGCCTCCATCTGGGCGGGGGGCGGATCTGTATTGTGAGTATCATAGGGGCTACGGACATTTGACTGACCAATGCAGGAGCCTCAAGATGGAGATAGCGGAGATGCTGCGCCGAGGAATAATCGGGAAGGACATCGTCGACGGCAAGCCCAAGAATAGGGAGCCAGAAGAAGATCGCGAACACGAGGGGAAAGGGGCCGTCCTGGTCCTCGCAGGCGGACCGGCAGGAGGCGGCGACAGCAGCATAAAAAGAAAGGCGTACGCATCGGCTGTCATCCTCGGTGTGAGCCACCGGCGCCGAACCTAAAGGAGGTGATCACATTCTCTGCCGAAGACGCGATCGGACTGAGCTTCCCTCACGACGACGCACTAGTCATCCACGCCGACGTCGACGGGTACACCGTGCATCGCATCCTCATCGACAACGGAGCTGCGCCCGACGTCCTTTTCTACGATTGCTTCTTGAAGATGACGAATCTGAGCACAGAAATCAAGCCAGTCGCCACGCCTCTGTTCGGGTTCAGCGGAACACCGGTGACCGCCGAGGGATCCATCAGGCTTAAGGTGACTCTGGGCACCCGTCCTCAACGTGTGACGGTTGAGGTCGACTTCCTAATTGTGAAGGTAAAGTCGGCCTACAACGCGATCTTCGGACGTGGACTGCTCGGGAAGCTCGGGGGAGTGCCATCGACATGTCATCAAAAGTTGAAGTTCCCAACTCCTAACGGAGTGGGAGAAGTTGTCGGAAGTCAGGCCGAGGCACGCCTCTGCTATGTTAATTCGATCAAAGCAAAAGAACTAGCTATTATTTCTGACGGTACCACTTGCCGACGATGCGATCTTCAACGATGTCCAAAAACATGAACCAGTCGAACTTACTAAGCAAATAAAAATCACAAACGGACTACTAACTATCGGGACCGAACTCGGCAAACTAGAAGATGACATCACCAAATTCCTCGGTCAAAGCGGCGACGTATTCGCCTGGTCCGACGACGACCTGCCGGGGGTGGATCCGAGCATTATTCAACATCACTTGAACATCAATCTCGAGGCCCGACCAGTCCGCCAGAAGAAGAGACCCTTGTCGGCCGAAAGGCAGGAAGTGGTCGAGAGCAATTTAACAAAGTATTTACGTGCAGGAACCGTTAGAAATTCGTTCTATCCCAACTGGGTCGCCAACGTCGTCCTGGTGCGCAAGGCAAATGGCAAGTGGCAGATGTGTGTTGACTTCACCGACCTAAACCGAGCCTGTCCAAAGGACAGCTTCCCATTACCTCGGATCGATCAACTGGTTGATTCGACCGCCGGACACGAGCTGTTGAGCTTCCTTGACGCCTACTCAGGCTATCATCAGATAAGAATGGCCCCAGAGGATGAGGATAAAACATCTTTCACCACTGAGAGAGGTTTGTATTGTTTCACTCGTATGCCTTTCGGACTAAAAAATGCAGAAGCAACATATCAAAGGCTGGTCAACAAAATGTTCGAAAAGCAAATCGGCAAAACCATGGAGATCTACATTGACGACATGCTGGTAAAAAGCCGACGATCCGAGGACCACGTCAAAGATTTGGCCGAGGCTTTCGAAGTATTGCGACATTACGGGATGAAGCTAAACCCGAAAAAATGCGTCTTCGGCGTCAAAGCTAGAAAGTTCCTAGGCTACCTCCTCTCTCAAAGGGGCATTGATGTCAACCCCGACAAAGTTCGTGCAATCCTCGACATATCGGCTCCGAGGACGGTAAAAGAGGTACAGAGGCTTAACGGCAGAATAACTGCTCTTAGCAGGTTCATGTCCAGGTCGGCGGAACGTTGCCGACCTTTCTTCGAGATACTGCGGAAGGGTCGCTTCGAATGGACCGAGGAGTGCCAAAGAGCCTTCGACCAACTAAAGGAATACCTGGCGAACGAGCCAACGTTAAGCAAGCCAAGCGACAATGAAGAGCTACTATTGTACCTGTCTGCGACGAACTATTCCATCAGCTCGGTGCTCGTCCGAGAAGAAGATCGAGCCCATCTCCCGGTGTACTATACAAGTAGGCGTTACGAGGAGCCGAACAACGCTACACCGACCTTGAGAAGCTCGGTTATGCTCTCGTAATGGCAGCCCGACGATTACGCCCGTATTTTCAAGCACACAAGATCGTTGTCCTCACCGACGCTCCGCTCCGACCAATTTCGATCGGCGACCGAGTCCTCAGGGAGGTTGGCAAAGTGGGCCGTCGAGCTCGGCGAATTCGATATCGATTTCAGGCCCCGAGTCGCTATCAAAGCCCAGGCCCTCGCGGATTTTATTTCCGAGGGCACCGCCCGGGCAGCGGTCGACGAAGAACCCGACGAAAGTTGGGAAATTTTCGTCGTCGACGGTGCCTCAAATTCCAGAGGGCGGTGCAGGTAGTAATGCGCTCTCCGAAGGCCTCGACTTAAGGTACGCTGTTCGTTTCGGTTTTGAAGCATCTAACAATGTGGCAGAATACGAAGCGGTGGTGTCGGGGTTGCAAATGGCAAAAACCCTTGGGGCAAAGAGGGTACGCATTCACAGCGACTCCCAGCTGGTCGTCGGCCAAGTATCCCAGACGTTCGAGGCGAAAGAGGCAAAGCTCGCCTTGTACAAAGCCATGGTGCTAAAGATAATGGCCGAATTCGACTCAGCAGAGCTCATAAAAATACCAAGGACCGAGAACGAGCAAGCCGACGAGTTATCGAAGATTGCGTCGTCGGCACTGGAGTCACCTCCATCCCTGTTGATAGAAGAATTAATGGAGCCAACCATAGCGTCCAAGGATGTGATGAGCATCGAAATAGGGTCGACGTGGATGACCCCATTGATGAATTTCCTCAGGAACAATGTGCTACCATAAGACAAGAGCGAAGCCGAGCAAACTAGAAGGCGATCGTCAAGGTTCTTCATCCTCGGCGACGACCTATACGAAAAGGTTTTAGCTACCCGAATCTCCTATGCGTGGATCCGGTCCAAGCCAAAGAAATCGTCGGCGAGGTACACGAAGGTACGTGCGGCTCTCATGCAGGCCCCAGATCCTTGGTGAGAAGAATAACCGACAGGGGTACTGTGGCCGACGATGCTTAAAGACGCCGAGGAATATGTCAAATGTTGTCACAATGCCAATTATTCGGCAAAATCGGCCGACAATCTCCGACAGAGCTCACGACTATAAACTCCCCTTGGCCATTCGCGCAATGGGGAATGGATATCCTCGGACCCTTCCCCCAGCGTCGGCCAAAGGAAATTCATAATCGTTGGCGTTGACTATTTCACCAAAGGGTCGAAGCCGAACCTTTGGCTAAAATCACCGACGCCAACGCCTGGGGTTTCGTGTGGAAAAATATTATTTGCAGGTTCGGCCTACCTCGGACGATCATCACCGACAACGGAAGACAATTTGACAACCTCAAGTTCCGTAAGAATTGCGAAGCTCTTGGGATTGAACACAGGTTCTCCTCAGTAGCCCACCCTCAGTCAAATGGGATGGCCGAGGTAACCAACCGAACTATCTTAGATGGAATAAAGAAAAGAGTTATAGGCCACAAAGGCGCCTGGGCCGACCAGCTCCAGCATGTGCTGTGGGCATACAGGACAACGCCGAGAGAAGCCACTCGCGAAACCCTTTCGCGTTGGCCTTCGGGTGGAGGCAGTATCACCCGTGGAAATGCTTGTCCCTTCAAAGAGGTAATCGGGTTTGACGAGGCAAGCAACGACTGATCCTTGCGCGACGAGCTCGACCTCATCGAAGAGAGACGTGGAAATGCGTCCACCAGGATGGAAATTTATCAAAGAAGAATAAGAAAAACTTCGACAAGAAAGTCAAACCGCGACACTTCGTTGTTGGAAGCCTTGTCCTCAGGAAGCTCGCCATCTCGGACCCAAAGTCGGCTAGCGGGAAGTTATCGCCAAATTGGGAAGGACCTTACAGGGTCGTCGGAGACCTCGGCCATGGTGCCTATCGGCTCGAAAACCTTGAGGGTTCTGTCGTTCCGAGGACGTGGAACGCGGAACACTTGCGTAAATATTATGCCTAATCGAGGTCGCTTCGGCACTCTAAAAAAACACGAGGTCGCTTCGGCACTCACGAGGTCGCTACGACACTCCGAGGATACGAGGTCGCTTCGGCACTCTAAAAAATACGAGGTCGCTTCGGCACTCACGAGGTCGCTACGACAATCCGAGGATACGAGGTCGCTTCGGCACTCTAAAAAATATGAGGTCGCTTCGGCACTCTAAAAAATACGAGGTCGCTTTGGCACTCACGAGGTCGCTACGACACTCCAAGGATACGAGGTCGCTTCGACACTCTAAGGATACGAGGTCACGCAATGTTCGAAAAAATCATACGAAGTCATGCAACGTTCGACAAAAAAGAGAAATAAGCACCTTGGCGCAATGTTTGACAAAAGAAGAAAAACTATGGGAACTTAGTATTCTTTGGACGCGACGTCCTCGGCCAATACCTTCTCGGCAACTTCGACGAAAATCTCGTCAGCCGCCTTCGACATAGCTTCCTCGACCACGACCGCGGCGGCTTGCTTCTCGTCCTGCTTCGTCCCGCGGACGGCCGAGAGATCAAGGTCAGGAAACTGCTCCACGACGCGAGCGAGGCAATCATTATACCCCTCTCCAAAGAGGCCAGTTATCTCCTCGGCAAGCTCCTCCGAAGAACGGTACTCCTGAATCGCCGCCTCACGCTCGTCCGACACGAGCTGCATCGTCTTTTCGCGGTACAACTCGAACGACTTAGCCTCTGCGGCGAGCGCCGACCTGGCTTCCTAGAGCGCTTCCTTCTCGGCCTGGAGGGCCTTGTTCGCAGAGTCAAGCTGCGCCCTGAGCTCGCCTTCGATCTTCTTCGCTTCATCGGCCTCCTTCTGACGAAGGGATTTCTCGGACGCAACCAAGCCCTCCAACTCGGCGACGCGCTTGCTAAACGACTCGGCCTTCACCTCGGCTCGGTGAACGAAGGCATCATAATTCGCCATTAGCGCCAGAATCATGGGGTAAAACTCGCTGACCAACCTCCGCGGGGACTTCGCCAGGGCGTCGTTTTTCAACTCGACAGGTATCGACGTCTGCCCCCAGCTAACTGGATCGAGGTTGATTTTGGGTGCAACGGGCTCCTGAGGGGGGGCTGATGCGGAAGGCGTCGAGCTGTGAAGGCGCTTTGTCGGCCTTTCCACGACAGCATGAGTCGAAGCCCTTGCTTCTGAACTCCCCTCCGTCTCTTTTCTTGCCGCGACGACGACAGGTTCCGAGCCTTCCAGGGGACGCTTCTCGGCTCGCTGCGGGTCCCTCCGAGTGCGCGCAATATCGGCCAGAGAGGGCCCGGGCCTCGCCTTGCGCGTCGGGGATTTCATCTCGGCCATCGCTGTATAGACAACGAAGCCAATGATCTGTCAGAAAAGAACCAAAGGATTCTCGGGAAAAGGCAAAAACGACGCACGAGGACCTTCTAGGCCTTCAACAATTAAATCCAGCAGGTCGTCGGATGGTTCGGTCAGGTCGGGTTTCTCCGTCTCTCGCAGGTATGCGAAATCCACAAGCTCGGCTGCACTAAGCTTTGGGGGCTCAAACGCCTTCTGACGAACGTTAACCGAGGACCACTCAGTCGGAAAAGGCCAACCACAGGGAGAATATATGAAGACAAACTCCCTCTTCCACCCGTGCACGGACGACGGAAGATTCTTTACCAGCTGACGACCCGACCGAGCCGTGAAATACAACCAGTCGCCAAATGGTTTGACAGAAAAACAATAGAAGAAGAGGCGAATCGTCGGATGCATGGCGGCCGTGGCGCAGACGGCCAGGAAGCCGACGATCGCCCGCCACGCATTGGGCGTCAACTGCGAAGGAGCGGCCCCAAGCTCGAATAGAAGGGCTATGACGAAGGGGTGGAAGGGAAAACGCAGACCTCCACGGACCGCTTCATTATACACGCAAACCCCCCCATCTTGGACGTAATGGGCTCGAAACCGCTTATTGGCAAAAAATACCACATCGGCGGGGAGCTTGGGGCTCAGACGCTTTCTGATCCATTTGAAGGTCTCGGAGGTTGTTGCGCACCAAGCGTCTTCGACATTGTCGGCTTGGCGGCGATCCCCAGAGGTGTGAGCTGAAGGGGCGCGTGGGACATACTTCCCAGGTCGGATTCTCAAAGCAAAATCCTCCTCAACCGGACCATAAATGAAGGTGCCGGTTCGGGGGTCATAACTAGAAGGGGCATCACTATCCGTCCTGGATGAGGATTCCGTGTCGGAAGGAGGAGAAGGTGTTTGGCTCATGGCTTACCTCGAAGGAGTGCAAGCGGAGGCTGAGCCGACGACACGGACCTGAGCGGAAGAGGAAAGAACACGACGTCGGAAAAGGCTATCCGCAATCACCCGGGAGAAGAAGCAGGCAGAACCCTTTCCCGCGACAGGTCCGGCCATTTATAAGAGATACAGCTGTGGCGCAATCGAACGGTCGTGAGAAAATTCGACGCATCGGAGGAGGAAAAAGCCACCACGTGTCAGAAGCTGAACAGACAAAATACTGTACACCGGGATCGCTAACGCCTACCGCCATTCGGAAAGCCATCATTAGCAGTAAAATCAAGGCGATCGCGTGCCGATCGGCCTCTCAAATCGCACATTAATGCGCACGATCTTCGATACTTCCTGTCAGAGCCGTCGCCTGGGAACAACAAGACCACCCTCGGCTTACGCGTCCGGAGATTCTCGGGAAAGCTACGACGAAGAGTCAATTCCGCTCGTCTTCTCATCGGATCCCCTGGATCCGATGAGAAGCCGGGGGGACTGGTGATACGGGTAAGGACCACCGGCGTGGGGTCCACGAGTGTGGCCGACGAGGCCGGGTCGTCGGGTCAATTGACAAGGTCCTCGGCGTAAGATCTGATTGTCCCCATGTAAGGAAACCCCAGTTGTGCTTGCCTTCTCCAAAACCTCACTCCTAATAGGGAAAGACTCTTAGATCTCGGGTCGCGACAGCCCCTCCGTCCCTAGCTGGCAACTGCCAGCTGGAAAACAAGGGGCAGCATCCGTTGATCGCGCCCCTACTTTGGGACGTTGAGTCTGCAAGGAAACTTACGAGGCTAACTAAGGCAGGGGGAAAACCCATCTTGCTCAACCTCACCCTATAAAAACAAAGGAGACGCTTCAGGCCAAGGTATGCTACTCGTAGCATTTGAACTCTCTTACATCTTCTCTCACATTAACTTGAGCGTCGGAGTGTCTCCCCACCGAGGACCACTCGGTGGTTCTTGCAGGTGCAGCGCAGGAAGTTTGAGCCGACGACGACATCGCCAGCGCCTTGGGGCCCACCCGATTTGACCCCGGTCAATCTCTCCTTTGCTTGTGCAGCAACAGGGCCATTCAAAAGTCATCTTAATGCAACGTCTCGAGGTTATGCATCGAGTAGATTGCCAACAATTAGATGCAATATCCTCTTCCGACTTTATTACTTCCATGCCAAATTAAGTAGGCGTTCTCGTAAGGAATCGTAATGGCTTTGTGTTTAGTTCAATATTGATAGGACAAACTTGCACGGAAGGATAAGAGGCGTGCATTTTTTTGTGCTGCCAATTGCGATACACACCGCTGGATGAAGACGGTGCATGATACATAAAAAATGTTCTTATAATTGATGTACCACCACCGGTACATATATACTGTGGTAGTTCAGTGTGAACATGCCTCTTGATCTATCCCTGGGAACTTACAGGACCCTTTCGCCTTTCTTGCTAATAATTGTTTAATATTAGAGTGGAATATTGGGGATTGCGACTGGGCATGTGCCAGCCGATCATATCAAGTTAAGCACTTGACAAAGAACAGTACACATCAAATAGTTTCACTACATAAAAAATGATTGGTGGCCTCGATCTCATTTTTCAATATTATTCGGACAAAGAAAGGAGAGAGACTAGCCAGCAGTCTCTTTTTTCGATGAATACTCCAATTTTAACGTTTTCAAAAGCATTAAACCAAACGATAACGACTTTATACAAGTGGCATAGGCGAGCTAGTTTCTCTAGATGCATCGGGTGACTAGAGCTGGTTTTATGAGAAGGGCATATGTCTTCGGCAAGTGGAGATTATAATTGCCTCTTCCCTGGTCACCAAGTTGGATTTTCTTTCAGAAGGTTTTGGACAAAGCTTAATTATTGGTTCGAAAGCAGTGATCTTAAATGCATATCCAACATCTGTTCAAATCGATTGAAAACCTAGTTTTAACCATTTTTTTAGCCGGGCGTCTTGGGTCATGGCTTATTGCTGAAATCTAGCTAACATAATTCGATGAATACATTGGATAGCTCTTTCTCCCCAATCATGGGCCAGAATTGAACCTTATTCTGTCCCCTTCCAATCCCTATCTCTTTACAGCTCATGTTCCAAGTCCAGTTGGAGAGTACCCTGCGCCATCACTTTCAAAAGTCGCAATTAGCTTAAAATCGTTGTCTTTAATCAATTATTCCACTTACAAGCTCTTAAGATTCTAATACGGCTAATAATTAACCCTACGGAAGAATGTAGATGTGTTTTGCAAAACTATTAGTACATTTTTCACATTTTTACTTTCGACAAGAAAATACTAAAATTTTGGACAACTTAGTAAACTAGACAGTTTTTAATGTCATTCTCTTTCCGATCTAAGACTCTTAAATTTAGAAGAGAAATGCTTTTCGAGTATTTGCCTAGGCGGGTGGTTGCTTACTTCGCACCATGTCAGTAGTCTAGGTGGCAGCTGTAGACACCTATTTATGGCCCAAAAATAGAGCCACAGTTTTTGTTCTTATAATGCACCCCAAGTTGGTCACTATCTTGATCAGCTCATTATCAGTCCCATTTTGAGCCCATTATATATGAATTTCGTTCTATCTCGTCCAATTTTATCAAGAATCTTTGTTCTTATTGATAGTTAGAATTTCAGTGTAACGGCCCCAACGCCCGGGCCCCCAGCTCCCACCGAGAATCCGACCGTCAGCACCGCCACCCACAGATCCGAAGACCCGGAAGGGCTAACGACCAGTCTAATAAGATATGTAACCACTACAAGAAAATGCGCTATTTCCGACGGACGTAATCCGTCGGAAATCCGTCGGTCTTCCGTCGGAAAAGGCTTCTTCCGACCGTTTTCCGTCCAAAGCTCGTCGGAAACTTTTCGTCGGAAATACTTGGTCAGAAATTTCCGACGGATGACAATTCCGTCGGAATTCGGTCGAAACCTCCGACGGATATAATCCGTCGGTAAAGCCGTCCGTATTTTCCAACGGAATTGCCGACGGTGTTTAGCCGTCGGTAATTTATCAGTTCCGACGGATACTTATCCGTCGGCCAATCCGTCAGTATTTTCCGACGGTATTACCGACGGTCTTTTTCCGTCGGTAATTTGTAAGTTCTGACGGATACTTATCCGTCGGAAATCCGTCGGAAAAGTCACATATATATTTTTTAAAATAGGCAAATAAAAATGATTTGTCAACATTACTACAATGTCAAACCTGCTACAATATTCATAAATTTAACAAATACTAACAATCAACATAAAATCATAAAATACAATAAATATAAAATCATATAGAATAATGAATACAAAAATCAACATAGATTTGCTGGATCGTCTGCTGTCCCTGCCTCGTCATCGTCTGGAGTTGGATCCTATATTAAAACAAATTAAAATGAGAAACATTAATAATAAATAAAAGACATACAGTATTTTCAAAAATAAAATTTAAAACATGTGATTATTTCTCAAGCTTAATACAATATATTTTTAGATCCATCATTTTCTTGGGTGTTTTTTAGATCCGTCCTTTGAATGCCCAACCCAATCCGGAGATCCAAATTGGATTCCGTCAGTTCCCATACGTCACTTTAACCCACCCGGTCGTGTCGAGAAAACGACACGTCGATCGGATCCCTATTTGGGATTTTAGACCCCCGGTTGCGTCTTTTAACTATTTATATATGTTTGGCCGTATTTTTAGATCCGTCCTTTGAATGCCCAACCCAATCCGGGGATCCAAATTGGATTCCGTTAGTTTCTACACGTCACTTTAACCCACCCGGTCGTGTCGGAGAAAACGGCACGTCGATCGGATCCCTATTTGGGATTTTAGACCCCCGGGTTGTGTGTTTTGACCCTTTATATATACTTGGGTGTTTTTTAGATCCGTCATTTGAATGCTCAACCCAATCCGGAGATCCAATTAGATTCCGTCAGTTCCCACACGTCACTTTAACCCCCCGGTCGTGTCGGAGAAAACGGCACGCCGATCCATCCTTATTTGGGATTTTGGACCCCCGGGTTGTGTGTTTTGACCATTTATATATATACTTGGGTGTTTTTTAGATCCGTCAATTGAACGCCCGACCCAATCCGGAGATTCAAATTGGATTCCATCAGTTCCCACACGTCACTTTAACCCACCTGGTCGTGTCGGAGAAAACGGCACGCCGATCCGATCCCTATTGGGATTTTGGACCCCCGGGTTGCATGTTTTAACCATTTATATATGGTTGACCGTGTTTTTAGATCCGTCCTTTGAATGTCCAACCCAATCCGGGGATCCAAATTGGATTCCGTTAGTTTCTACACGTCACTTTAACCCACCCGGTCGTGTCGGAGAAAACGGCACGTCGATTGGATCCCTATTTGGGATTTTAGACCCCCGGGTTGCGTGTTTTAACCATTTATATCTGTTTGACCGTGTTTTTAGATCCGTCATTTGAATGCCCAACCCAATCCAGAGATCCAATTGGATTCCGTCAGTTCCCACACGTCACTTTAACCCCCCGGTCGTGTCGGAGAAAACGGCACGCCGATCCGATCCCTATTTGGGATTTTGGACCCCCGGGTTGTGTGTTTTGACCCTTTATATATATACTTGGGTATTTTTAGATCCGTCAATTGAACGCCCGACCCAATCCGAAGATCCAAATTGGATTCCGTCAGTTCCCACACGTCACTTTAACCCACCTGGTCGTGTCGGAGAAAACGGCACGCCGATCCGATCCCTATTTGGGATTTTGGACCCCGGGTTGTGTGTTTTAACCATTTATATATGGTTGACCGTGTTTTTAGATCTGTCCTTGAATGTCCAACCCAATCCGGGATCCAAATTGGATTCCGTCAGTTTCTACACGTCACTTTAACCACCCGGTCGTGTCGGAGAAAACGGCACGTCGATTGGATCCCTATTTGGAATTTTAGAGCCCCGGGTTGCGTGTTTTAACCATTTATATCTGTTTGACCGTGTTTTTAGATCCGTCATTTGAATGCCCAACCCAATCCGGAGATCCAAATTGGATTCCGTCAGTTCCACACGTCACTTTAACCCACCTGGTCGGTCGGAGAAAACGGCACGCCGATCCGATCCCTATTTGGGATTTTGGACCCTCGGTGTGTGTTTTGACCCTTTATATATATACTTGGGTATTTTTTAGATCCGTCAATTGAACCCCGACCCAATCCGGAGATCCAAATTGGATTCCGTCAGTTCCACACGTCACTTTAACCCACTTGGTCGTGTCGGAGAAAACGGCACGCCGATCCGATCTCTATTTGGATTTTGGACCCCCGGTTGCGTGTTTTAACCATTTATATATGGTTGACCGTGTTTTTAGATCCGTCCTTTGAATGTCCAACCCAATCGGAGATCCAATTGGATTCGTCAGTTTCTACACTTCACTTTAACCCACCCGATCGTGTCGGAGAAAACGACCGTCGATTGGATCCCTATTTGGATTTTAGACCCCCGGGTTGCGTGTTTTAACCATTTATATCTGTTTGACCGTGTTTTTAGATCCGTCATTTGAATGCCCAACCCAATCCGGAGATTCAAATTGGATTCCGTCAGTTCCCACACGTCACTTTAACCCACCCGGTCGTGTCGGAGAAAACGACACGCCGATCCGATCCCTATTTGGGATTTTGGACCCCCGGGTTGTGTGTTTTGACCCTTTATATATATACTTGGGTATTTTTTAGATCCGTCAATTGAATGCCCAAACCAATCCGGAGATCCAAATTGGATTCCGTCAGTTCCCACACGTCACTTTAACCCACCCGGTCGTGTCGGAGAAAAGAAAACGCACGCCGATCCGATCCCTATTTGGGATTTTGGACCCCCGGGTTGTGTGTTTTGACCCTTTATATATATACTTGGGTATTTTTTAGATCCGTCAATTGAACGCCCGACCCAATCCTAAGTATATGAAATAATACTAATACTGATTTGAGCTGCTGGCTGTGTGGGGCGTACTCCTGCATTATTGACATGAACTGTGAACCATATCGCTGAACTGCGTCTGTAGCTGTACCGCTGCGTCTCTATCTCTACCCGCTGCGCCTGTAGCTCTACCCGCTGCGTCTGTAGCTCTTCCCGCTGCGTCTGTAGCTCTGTACGTAGCTCCTCCCGAATGATGCCTCTAATGTCCTCTACACCATTGACGGGCGGCGCAGAAGATGAACTCGCATGTGCCGAGGAGCGATCGAACTGGCATATGAGGACAACACTCGATGAGTATCCAGGCTGTCCCCAAAGCCGTACACTCGACCCTTCCTCGGCACTCCCGCTGCCTCGACCCAAGCGTCCGCATCCAAATCTGGCTGGGGAGTGCCCTCTGTGTAGCGCTCCGCCATCGTCCTGTCGTACGTCTCCTGTAAAATAATTTAAAATTAAAATTGAAAACAAATTACTTTAATATCATAATTGAATCATAATTTAAAGCTTGACTTACAGCAATCGTGCGGGCACTCTCGGTAACATAGTCATCCGTCCCCTTCCGCTTATGAGTCCGGTCAAATAACTCGCGGAAAGTAGGGGCACGCTCCAGGTCGTGATGCTTAAAATTCAACAAAATTAGTTACTTTCACAATAATAATCCATATGTATATATGAATCGAACAATAAAATACTTACCAATTTTTGACTGTGGGTCGCATAAGATACGGATCCACTAGTATGCACATTCTTCTCCGGTTGAGTTGCTCTGTTGCTTATTGCCGCCTGTGACCGCTGCTGCCATGGTCCAGCAGCCCAACGCGCGCAAAGGGACTCCCAATAGTCCGTCCGCAGCCAAATAGGGCCGTAATCCACCCAAGCCATAGGATCCCGGTTGCCTGTGGTCTTCATTGCCTTGTCCCGTGCTTCCCACATCGACTTTCTTAAATTATTCTGGGCCGTAATCTCCCAGACGGCTCGAGCCCGAGGGAGATCCTCGGGTCTCGTGAACGCGAACCTCCGCTGTAAAGAAATAAAATTAATCAACGTTTTGCAATAAACCCAAATTAATAATAATTGAATAAATGACTTCAACTCTTCTAAAAAATAAAAATACCGTAAACATGTCAAATAATAAATCCCGGACTGGCACCGGGAAGTCTCTCCATGCATCCACTGGTCCTGGAATATGTGCGTGGACCAGCGTCGTAATATAGCGGAAAGCAGGACTGGGATCTATCTTCCCCCTGCAATTCCACATTAATTTTCTACATGAAATGTATATCCTAAATAACAAATATAGTAACACTGAGATGATGAACTTTACCTGAGATCCAGCATGGTTGTCGTCCTGGTAGCTGAGGCCCCTCCTCAGCTGCTGGATGCTGGCTCTCCACCTCTGTTGAAAACAATTTAGTACACTTTTATTGTATAAATTGCAAGAGACCAAACATACTAATCTATTGAAACATATGTTTACCTTGTGGTGAGGAAGAAGACGAAGGTGGCATGGACGGGGAGGCAGTCCCTGCAAAATTTCATGCACATTAGAAATTATGAATTTCAAATAAACAAGAATATAGAAATTTACCTGTTGCTGGGATGATGGGCGTGGACGGAGAGGCAGTCCCTGCAAAATTTCATACACATTAGAAATTATGAATTTCAAATAAACAACAATGTAGAAAATTACCTGTCGCTGGGACGACGGGCGTGGACGGGGAGGCAGTCCCTGCAAAATTTCATACACATTAGAAATTATGAATTTCAAATAAACAACAATATAGAAATTTACCTGTCGCTGGGAAGACGGGCGTGGACGGGGAGGCAGTCCCTGTAAAATTGTATGTACGTTAGTTCTCGTGAAATCAATATAAGAATAATACCCATATGGTTTTTTGTGTACATATGCATATACCTGTCGCGGACCTGGAGGTAGACGTGGACGGGGAGGCAGTCCCTCTGCCAACGGACGTGGCAACCGTCCGACTGCGTCCCCACGTACCATATCTCTATTGATACAAATAAAGATATAGCAAGTCATCAACACTCAATTTGAAGTAGCAATTTATTATGAACATGTAATGAACAACAACACCAATTTCTTACAAAATATGCAGTATATTATCTATATTCATCATCAGATGCTGAAGACATGTTTAATTCAGCATCATCTTCATCATCATCCTGAATTCATCCTCATCATCTGGGAATCTTCCTCCACATCAGACTCCACCTCCCGCTCAGCGACATTTGGGTCAACTTCTTCTTGTTCGTTATCCTTATGTAGGAAATTGTTTCATTTATATAATGAACATTGTACTGCGTAGAAGCTGCCAACTCTGTGCGTCACTCCTCCGATCTGATTGGAAAAAGTTGTCATTAACACCTTCGAGCTCATCATCAGTCGGGAGAAGCTCATACTCAGGGAATAGTCTTGATTTCACTCTACATGCAGCCCACCAATCTCTTATTTGAGGGATGTATAATTTGAATAATAAACTTGTTGGGCTTGTGCCGCCAGGATGAATGGCTCATATGTACTCAATTTGGACTTATGCTTCACATCGATTAATCCATATGTTGTGTCATGACGAATAGATGTCGGGTCAAACCAATGACACTTGAACAGAATACATTGTTGTCTTGTCCAAAAATTGCAGTTCAATGACTTCTCGCCATGTTTCCACCAGACACCCGTTCCATATCTACCTCCTCCATCACAGTTGTATTTTTAATAAAGAATCCTTTTGCTTTCGGAAAGGATGGTCACTGGGTAGAAACCGCCGATGACAATCGAACCAACAAGATTTTCCCCCAGATTTCAACACAAATGATTTAGAATCCTCCATGCAATAAGGACATGCCACCTCCCATGTGTGCTCCAGCCAGATAACATGCCGTAGGCTGGAAAGTCACTTATTGTCTACATTATGCAGCCTTCAGATTGAAATTCTGTTTTCTGGATGCATCATAAGACTGCACACCATCTGACCATAACAATTTCAGCTCATCATTCAACGGTCTGAGATATATGTCTATATTCTTTCCTGGACTTTTTGGACCGGAATCAGCAATGAAAGGAACAGATTCTCACGCTTCATGCACATGCCTGGCGGAAGGTTATACGGTGTTAAGAATACTGGCCAACATGAGTAAGATGCCACCGAGCCTCCGTTGCGTGGATAACCAAGCCCCAAATCATTCACCATCTTCTTCGCACGGTAAAAGTCAGCAGGTAACCTCTCTGATTGAGGAAGCATGCTCTTGACCATAAGAGAAGCCGGTCAAAACCTCTCGCTCATATGAAATTCAGATTTCAAATTCAATAGCAGCGACACTGCAGACAACCGTGTATGCTTCTCACAACCATCCCATAATGGCTCATCAGCATCTCGAAGTAACTGATAAAATCTCTGAGCTGTATCATTCGACACTTCTTCATTTGTTTGATCTTCATGATATTGAACTCCGGACCAGCAGCATCGACAACCATGTCTACGTACGTACTTGTGGAGGCAAAGTAATTAGCTGGTGCAGACGACTGAATATTCAACTCACCATGACACGACCATAACTCATAATGGCTACAAATCCTCTCGTATACAGATGATCTGCACATCCCATGTCGATATCCACTTTCTGTTCTTACAAGCCGAACACGGACATCAGATGTTACCCATCGGATCAACTGCTACTGATGTATTACTCAATGCAAACTCATAAAACTGTCAACTCCGTCTTTAACTCCTCGGTCACAACTCCATTCACTATTCCATGGTACATCCATGACCGATTCTCCGACATTTTTCCTACAGATTAAATGTCATGTCTCGAGTTAAATCCAACACACCCTCACATCATTCAAGTACCATACATACGTTATATGGAGAGTCCCAGAGCTATGGGTGAAATAAAGCGTTGACGTAAAGATATGAAGAGTAAACATACATGAATATCAAATAAATTTGAGCACTATATAAATACTTAATGGTATTGAACATTAAACAACACACCGTGATGTCTTCATATTAGGCCACCACCACTTGATCGGCTCTTTATCACCAGCTTCTCAGTAGATTTCCTAGGGAGTGAACTAACCACTGATATCCCTAAATATAGTTTGCTAAATACATCTCTTCGCATAATGGGAAGACATAACTTTGAGAATGTCAGTTCTTTGACACAATTTTTTTCACAAATTTACACCAGTCTTTTCCAATAAACATGTACATAGTACCACACCAACTGCGTCGTAAGATTACAGAATATCGCACTCCTTTTTCATCTTGAACAATAACAGATAATCCACTTTTATTTTCTAAACTTTGTCTTTCTTCTTTCCGAATAATCTTTATGATTTTCGTCATCTTCTCTTTCACACAAAAGTAACCATCATGCAATCTTCGAATATCGAGCGGAAATATTTTACGTTCAAACAAACAAGTACTTTGATACGTTTGACATTTGTTCTTCTTTGAGTCTAATTCCAATCGCGAACTCTCATCACTAATTACAAAAAAAAATTATAACATTTTATTCATGAGTAATTTAAAATATGAAATTAAATCATAATATGGTAAATATGAAAAAATCTCTCAATGGCTACAATAACATACGAATGTTGAATGATTAACTTGCAGTGTGAAAGTAAACAATATGTTAACAAGAAAGTCATTGCATTGTTTATTTTCATGTCAAGCGTAAAAAATAACAGCGAGCAAGATAAATAAAAATAACTTAATTTACCAAAAGCTTTGATATAAGCAATTAGGAGAAGGAACTTGTAGGGGAAGGGGGGCGCCAGGATGGGAAGGGGGTGCTGGGACGGGGAGGGGGAGGGGGGGCATTTGTACTCGACGAATTGTACTCTTATCCTTCTTCTGCGTCTTGTATGTAATTTTTGTTTAGTTTCTATTATTGGTAGAATAACATTTTCTGAAGAGTACTCTTATCCTTCTTCTGGCGTCTTGTATGTAATTTTAATCCTCATTTTGATATTTTCTTTATATATAATATATATATGAAATGCGATTATTCTTATATTATATCCCTAAATTTTTTATCTCATCACCTACACCCCATAGTTAACTATATTTCCTTTATATATATGTTGTTTTACTAGATCTATCCAATGATAATTAAATGGATGTTGAAAACGGACTAACCTGCCCCTCCCTTAAAATCCCACCAAGCATAATGGATAGAGAAATGTTGGTTATTTGGGCCCCTGGGTAACCCAGCTGAGCTGATCGACGTGTGCGGCCGATCCACGTCAGCCAACTACTCGGACGCCCGAGTAACTAGCACTTCTCTAATGGATAATGTTATTTCTTTGGCAAATTTTTTTCCCCTCTCTTTGGTGTTGGGTAAGGATGTTTACATCTAAGTTCTTATGAAATATTGTTGCATTCTAACATCTAGCTAATCTGAGAGATATGTAATAGGGACATATATGAGGATATACGTAATTTCCAAGGATATATGAATTTCGCTCGTTTGTTGTGGGGTTAATAGGAGGATGAAATAAACCAACTCTACATTTGGCATGTAAAAAAAATGGGGAAAAGGTGATTTAATATTTTGAAGATATCCAAAAAAAAATAGATGTAAGTGGGGAATAAGTCATCCCCTAATTCCCATCTCTTATCCCCGTTTTCTTATTTTTATTTTAAGATTTTTAGAACCTTAAAAAAAGGGAGGGGGTCGACTTTGTTCTTATTTTTATTTTAAGTACGACAATATGTTTAGTATTTCTTTGTGGAACAAAAACTTAACAATGATGGTTTACATTTTAAAATTTTTAATGAGATTATTAAAATACAATATGCATTACCAAATCTAACAAATCACTCCAAAATGCAAAGAGATTATATGTTCTTTATCTTAGCTTAAAAAGTAGCTTTAGATGGAGATGGGATGATGAGAAAATTGAGAATAATTTAGTGTACTTGAGTTTTGCACTTTGCATTTGCGTCTCTTGCTTCTCATCGGATAGGTACATTGTGTCCTCTTTTCATTGACTAAAAAAATAGAAGAGTATAAGTATAAAGTGTGTAAAACTTAAGTGCACTAAATTCTTCTCGAGAAAAATATATCCATACTAACACCATTTCTATCAAACAAAGAGGGGGTATCATGGTAAAAAAATAAAGACTATCCAACACTAATATCATTTCTACAAATGAAGATGTGGTTATTTTGAAAAATCTATCTCTGAAAATACCAAACAATGTGCAGGGGAGGGGGGCCGGGTGGGGGGGGGGGGGGCGGGTGCAGGAGGGAGGGGGGCCGGTGCAGGGGGGAGGGGGGGCGGGTGGGAAGGGGGGGGGCGGGTGGGGGGGGGGCATCCCGCAGGGGGGAGGGGGCCAGGTGGGAAGGGGAGGGGGCGGGTGAAGGAGGGAGGGGGGCCGGGTGCAGGAGGGAGGGGGGCCGGGTGCAGGGGGGAGGGGGGCATCGCGCAGGGGGAGGGGGGCGGGGGGGAGGGGGAGGGGGGCCGGGTGGGGGGGGGCATCCCGCAGGGGGGAGGGGGCCAGGTGGGAAGGGGAGGGGGCGGGTGATGGAGGAGGGGGGCCGGGTGCAGGGGGAGGGGGGATCGGCAGGGGGGAGGGGGGCCGGGTGGGACTCAACGGGGAGAGGGGCGCCGGCGGCGAGCGGCGCAGGGGGGGGGGAGGAGCCGGCGGCGACGGCGCAGGGGCGGGGAGGCGGCGTAGGCGGAGCGGCGACCGGCGACCGGCGGCGAGAGAGAGAGAGAGAGAGAGAGAGAGAGAGAGAGAGAGAAGAGAGAGAGAGATGAGAGAGAGGAGAGAGAGAGAGAGAGAGAGAGAGGAGAGAGAGAGAGAGGCGGGAGAGGGAAAGAGGGGGGTTTCGCGGGACAAGGTATAGGAGCTTTACGAGGATATTCCAACGGAAATATGTCTGTCGGAATACCCGTCGGTATGTTTTCATTACCGACGGACATTTTCGACGGAAATATTCCGTCGGAACGGCCGACGGATATTCAGACTGACATATTTCCATCGGAATATCCGACGGAATTACCGACGGAAAATAATCCGTCGGAAATGTCCGTCGGTAATCCCGCTTTTCTTGTAGTGAACAGGAGTAATTCACAACAACAACAAACAACACTAAAATTACCAACAAGTGAAGGAAAATCGTCCCACAAGTGCAAGTCTAGTACAGTCCCAAGTAAACAAGTACAAGTGCAGAAGGAAAGGCGATAATAGATCCCTTAGGGGCATACCCCGAGGGTGACGAAACAAGTACAAGGGAACACTACTCACGGAAGACGCTGTCTACTACAACCCCGTCTCCTCAGCCCACCGCGAAGGGTACTGCTGTGAAGTCTCACTTGTAAAGGAGGGAATGAGCTTCACGAAGAAGCCCAGTAGGGACTACCAATCTCCCACTAGTTCTAACAGCAGAATAGATATACATGTGCATAACTGAAATAAAGCAAGTAAATCCATTCTACTAATAGAGTAAGTGCGGAAGCGTAAAGTAACAACACGGCCATCGGTCTAAACCAAACAATAGGACCGAAAACCCGTATAAACGACGGCATTGGGAAGAACTCAAGGCTGCAAACACAGACAATGCACAACTGTCTGGACAAAGACACTAGCCACAGAACAACTACCACTAGTCAACCGGTCAGGTGCGTCACGCGCCTTACCCTCGACCACCACTCCATGTCTAGCACCTCCCGTCGAAGTGAGATGCAGAACTAAAGTAACCACAACTTGCCGTAGTCTGGCCAAACTACGGTCCATGCCTGGCCCCTCTAAATGGTACCGAGACCAAGTAGAGTGATCAGGCAGTGAGAAAGACTAGCTGATCTGTGACGGAACGCCTCGTCCAAGCCTGTTAAACCGATAACGTACTTGATCCGAGTCCGTCTCCCGCGAACGGGCCGAAGCCTCGCAAGGGATACCAAACCACAGTCCGTGTAAACACAAAGGAACACACCACATTATATAAATATTTCACAAGTTTACATAGCCAAATTTCCTCAAAATTGAAAAGAAATACAAGAGCCTGGGGCATACCCCGAGGTACAACTGAAGAAAATAAACAACTGACTACACTACACTGCTGGAGCTGCTACTACACAGTTGGAGGTATCGACCTTGCACCGCTACGACGCGGCTCTGAACTGGACGACGGTCATGAAACGTCCTCCTCGCTCTCACCTGTGGGGGTAAGGGTGAGCCTCGCTAGTCACTGGCTCAGTAGGGAACTCCCCCAAAATCGAGCAAACCAAAACCACAGGTACAAAAGCAGTAAACAATACCACAATTTATAGAACAGCTAAGCAGGATATAAAAGCTGTAAAAGTACTCACCGCTGTCGACTACGAAAAACAACTGTAATAATTAAACGCAAACAGTACAGGTGTACAAGCTAAAGTAGAGACAGCCAAACACGAGCCACGTAAACTGGTTCGCGACACCAGAAACTGACTCGGACAAGCTAACACAGGTCTACCTCTCAGTCTCGCAACCACGGACGAAAAGTCCAGCTGCCGCTCCACGTGAAAAGGTCAAGCAACTGTGGAGACCAACTAAACACCACCACCTGCGGACCACACGGTCACAGGCCCATGCCTGACACCTCTAGAGATCCTGGCCCGGAACTCTCTAGAGTGAGGCACTGGAAAAGGACTAGCTGGGGTCCAGTACGTCTACTGGTGTCCGAACCCCCAACTACGAGCGCGCTACAAGTGACTAAAGACAAACACAAGTGTCACTGTCCCACTGTCGTCTTTCCCTCAGCCGGACGTACAACTCAAGTAAAAGAGTGAGGGTGTCCAGGTCAGACGACACAGACCTCAACGGTACAACACAAGTACCGGGACAAAGCCCCGAGCTAACAGCCTGGCTCACAAAGAACCTGGGGCACCCAACTGGAGAGGTAACCACGGTAGGCGTCGTACTACTCGCCACGTACACAAAACCACGTGCACGTCACACACAAACCACGTGAAACCTCACGTAAACCTTAAGTAACAAAAGTCCACTACACGTGAACTTAACTGGACTCGCGTGAACAACACGCAGCCTCAAAAGTAAGTAACTAACTGCATACCTTGTATGCTAAACACGGAAACCACGTGCACTCAGTGCACCACAGGTGCCAACGCACCATTCATTATCGATAAATACCATAAATAGTCATTTCTGCTTATACACAAGTTAGCGGCCACATCGACTGCCGCTTACAGGAAGTAGACGGCAAGGGATCTGGCCGTCAGTATCCCAGCTGATGAACCTGGCGTCAATCGATGTTGACGCTAAGCTCTTCAACCCCAGTTCCTGCAGAAACCCTAAACCGATCTCACATGCATTCTGATCCCAAAACCATCGAGAAAACATAAGGAAATAGTTTCCTTTAGCATCCACACATTGCAATTAAGCTATATCAACATGTTTTACTACTTAAATTCATCAAACCACCCATTATCCCCGCATGGTGCAACTTAATCCGAAAATACATTAAATATGCTGATTCAGGTGGTTACGTCGTATTTTAATGATCCTACGGAGCTAACAGGGTTCGTTCCCTACCTCAGAACACGCTTAAACCTTCCGAATTCTCCCGGTTCACACCGAACCCTCCGCAAGCTCCTACGGCAATTGCACCACGCCACGGCGTTTCCTCGCGCGATTCGGCAACGCCACACGTCCCACGATCCTCCAACCACTCTCCTGTACCTGTTGGAAGCTTTAGGGACACAGGGGCATGAAGATGGGGCAAGGGGAAGAGAGAACCAGGTGGAAAACCTGCCCTCGGGTGACCCTATAACCTGCAGAATTCACAGGTTGGCGTCAACCCCTCTGCCGCCAAGGGCAACCGCCACCATAAACGTCCACATCTTATGCCGCCAAGTTCATGCAGTCAACGGCACCTTAGCTGGACGCCAACAAGTCAACGACCACCCCTGGCCGCCAACTCCAACTCAACTCCAACAGGTCCTATTTCATTTCAGCACCAAACCTGCTCCTCACCTGAACAAACCACGCATCCAAACCACACAACCAACTCACACTGGCCTCACAACGGCCATCACAACCATTACATACATGATCCAAAAAGGATCCGAAAAGCACGCGACGTTACATGATCTGCGCTGGAAGAGCACCAAACCACATCGACGTCCCAGACTCGGCTAAGAGAGCTTTGCAAACGACTCTATGCTATTGTCCCCACCGTTTTCCCCTCTGCTACTAGAGCCAGTGACTCAAGCTCATCTACCTCGATCCTGGAGAACTCCCTCAACGGACGCGCGAGGATCAGGGGTCCATGTAACTGCCCCGATGCCCAGACCCTCGGCTCCCACCAAGGATCCGACCATCGACACCGCCGCCCACGGGCCCGGAGACTCGGAAGGGCTAACGGACCAGTCTAACAAGATATGTAATAGAGACAAGTAACAACAAAACACACTAAAAAGTATTAACAAGTGAAGGAAGGAGTCCAACACAGTGTACAGCGACGGACCCCTGCATCGCCTCTCTGACAGAGAGGAACTGGTGACCTGTTCAGAGTTTCTGTTTCTGCTACGACTCTGTTTCCTTGGCACCTGTGTTGTTCCTAGTACAATGCTACTCTAGTCTTTTGCCCGATGCTAGGCACTTGAGGGCTTGTCCACAAGATAGGTTGTTACCATTACGTGGACCCCCGGTCCTCACGCGCCTATTAGAGGGTGTTCTCCAGACGGCCGGCGAGCTCGAGTCACGAACTCTGGTAGCAGAGGGAAAAATGGTGGGGACAATGCGTAGAGTCGTTTGTATAGCTCTCTTAGCTGAGTCTGGGACGCCGAGGTGGTTTTGGTGCTCTTCCGGCGCAGATCAGCTAGTCCTTTTCTCATTGCGTCACTCTACGTGGTTTTAAAACCATCTAGAGGGGCCAGGCGTGGGACCGTAATCTGGCCAGACTACGGCAGTTGTAGTTACTTTAGTTCCGCGTCTCACTCGGACAGGAGGTGCTAGACATGGACTGCCGGTTGAGGGTAAGGCGTGTGGCGCACCTGACCGGTTGACTAGTGTAGTGACTCTATTAGTAGGATAGATTTACTGTTTTATTTAATTATTACATATATAGATCTATTCTGCTGTTAGAACCTGTGGGAGATTGGTAGTCCCTACTGGGCTTCTTCGTGAAGCTCACTCCCTCTCTTGCAGATGAAACTTCACAGCAGCACCCTCCGCGGCGGGCTGAGGAGACGGGGCCGTAGTAGACAGCGTCTCCTGTGAGCAGTGTTCCCCAGTTCCATGTACTTCACCCTCGGGGTATGCCCCTAAGGGACCTATTATCCCCTTTACTTTCTGCACTTGTACTTTACTACTTTGGGACTGTACTAAACTTGTACACAGTGTTGGACTCCTTCCTTCACTCGTTAGTACATTTTAGTGTGTTTTGTTGTTACTTGTCTCTATTACATATCCATTTAGACTGGTCCGTTAGCCCTTCTGGGTCTCTGGGCCCATGGGCGGCAGTGCCGATGGTCAAATCCTTGGTGGGAGCCGAGGGTCCAGGCATCGGGGCCGTTACAGCTAACCTGTCGCAATCCCAAGGTCCTGGTCAGACCTGACTAACAGAACTGCCACGCGTCATCCTCGCAGACCTGACACCATGAACGCGACACCTGAATGTCACCTTCATCTTGTTAGTGGTTGACACTTGTCCCAACTGTCCAGACAGCAAGATGACAAAACTGCATGCTGTGGTCAGGGGGCTGAACGCGATGTAACACCTCGATTTTGTTTATAAAAATAAATTGACCATTTGTGTATAATGCATGATGACATTTCAATTAGTTTAATTATTACGTGCACTGCCATTACTAAAATAAACCTTGGAAATAAACGCACATAAGACCACATAAATTAATAACCTAAATAAATAAAAATTTATTGATGGAAAGGATTAAAAGATAATTATATTATATTAAAGAAATATATGGAATTATATATGTATATATTTAAATTATGACACAGTGATTACGTAGGTTAATCACTGTTCAGCTACGTAACAATGGTTACGTATTGATCAAGAGTTATCTGAAATGGAATCGGATGAAGATATTTTGGAGCGTTGTTCGCGACGACCAAGTTTACGACCTCGGGCAGTTCTTCGGCGCACTCACTCATGGGATAGATCTTCCATGGAATTTTAGATTGGTTTCATCTTGTTCATTTGCTGTACTTCGTTTCCCTTTGGTTGTTCCAATCTCCTCTTATTAATAAAATTTCGGTCTTTCTTGGCCTTTTATAAAAAAACAAAAAAAACAAAAAAAAACAATGGTTACGTATTACACCCCCCTCCTACGTGTTAGCATGGGGTAAAATCTCTCCATCGAGTTCATCGCCATCGTCTAGCTGTTTTGGCCATCTTGCACGAGGAAAAATCTGCAAGATCTATAAGATCCGGTTGATCCTTAGCCAGAACTGGCTACTCACGGCTACTTCTGTTGAAGTCTGAAGAAGAAGGAGAATTGGAAGGGAGCTGTTGGGTGCTGGTAGGGAAGAAGGCTCCAGAGTTCTGAAGCTCTCCTTCTTTGAGAGAATACCCTCATCTTCTTCTGACAAAGGTAGGAAACCTCAACCCCTCACTTAAACCTCTACCTCTTCTGGAACAACGTAGAAAACTCTTGCCTTTCTCTCTTCTTCGCCTGCTACTCTTCTAACTAGTTGTTCCTGTGGAAGAGACCCCCATGCTTATCACCACCTCAACCCCTCACTTAAACCTCAGCTTCTTCTGGAACAACGTAAGAAATCTCGCTATCTCATCTCCTTTTTCAATTGTTATTCCCCAAACATCACTGCTCTAAGGACTTGTTAGTGTCAGAGGAAGTCTTGGCATTATATCCTCAACCCACCGTTTGAACCCCTCTTATATCTTACCCTTTATTTGGTGATAACAAAACGCATGATTAACTTAAATATCATGAATATATTTAATACCATGTTTTCCTCGTAAATACAAGATACTATGGCACTATCGTTTCATGACTCGCACTGAAAAGTTAAATCGATTGTTGTTCAATACATATCGATTACTGACTAAATCCACATCGATTACTGTTTTTAAAGTCCACATCGATTCTTGAGGACCTTTTATTCAAAAAAAAAAAAATCCACATCGATTTCACTTAAACATCGACTCTATCCAAATATCGATTTCAATTCCACATCGATTTCACTAAACATCGACTCCATCCAAACATCAATTTCAAGTCAAGTGCTTGTGAAGTTTTGTGAGTTCCATTTGATAACTGGACTTTGGTAGGTGGGTTTCCATTTAGTAACTAAATTTTTGTTTATTGGACCAAACTTTAGTAACTAGGTCTTAGGATTGAACTAGAGAGCCAAAATTTTCCTCTCATATATATATATATATATATATAAACCTAAATCCGCTGATTGCACATATCTGTTAATAGCATTAATGCCAAGTCAAGACTTGACAGGAGACTTAAATCAGATTAAAATAAGAGTGACAATCTTACTGGGTGGATGGAAGGGAGAGAGGGAGAGAAAATATTCAATCAGCCAATAAAATTACTCTTTTACCCATTGCATACTTATAGTTAGGGGTGAACATGGTCCGGTTCGGTTCGGTTCACCTCATTTTTTGGGTGAACCGAAACCGAACCGAAATATCATGCAAATCGAACCGAACCGAACAACTGGTTCGGTTCGATTCAAATCGAAGTTGAATGACATATGAGACACAACTGGGTGCTTGGCTTGGTGGTTAAGGCGACGACTCCGCTGTTCTGGTTGGGGGTTCGAATCCCAGCTTGGGTGCCTTTTTAGACAAAATGCACTTTTTCAAATGTTATTTGATAATAAAACCTGATGGCGCGCGGGGGAGGAATCGAAGCCCTACTTAACATTTAATTAAAAAAACAGATATTATATATATATTCGGTTTAATCGGTTCTACCATGAGAACTGAACCGAACCAGTTGGATGTCCAACCCGAATCGAACCGGCCGATTCGGTTCGATTTTTCGAGTTGGACCAAATTATGAACACCCCTACTTATAGTAAGCGGGTGGGCCGTGGAGTACGTCCTAAATGGTCATGGGACCCAAATACTATGCGGCACTGGGTACCCATTCGGCTACCCTGTCCTGATGTTGCCCGCTACGGCCCGCGTTCACCCTGCAAGTACGCAAGTGTCTTGGCCAACGTCGACACTGCGCCCCCGGTGATTGCCGTAGCACCTGCCCCCGACCGATGGGCGATGTGCCCCCCTGCCAGTGCCAGCCACAGTGGCCATGAGCATCCTGCTGATCACCCGAGGGATCGCTCCCACCTCCACGGCCCATCCCAAGCTTACCTACTGCACAGCAACGCCACCGCATGCGGCTATACCATAGGCCCCGCGGTCACCATAGGCCGGCCCCACGCCCGGCCACCATGATCAACCTGCCAAACTGCCCCTCCGACCACCGTTCCCCTACCAATCACAGACGCCACCACCATCCATGCACCATGCCGTACGTCTCTGACCGGAGTACCTCCCACCGCTGCCCCCTTTCGCCGTAGCCACAGCGCCTGCTGCATGCCCTTACCTTGCAGCTCAAATTGAGGCCAGGGTGACCACTGAAAGAGGCAAATGAGCATGTCTCTTCCTTCTTCATTGGGTTTTCGTTTTAAATCAACCTTAAACTTTAGTATATATATATATAATATATATATATACATACACACAAGTTTGCACCTCTACTTTTAATTATACTAGTTCTATATCTGTGCAATGCACGGAAAGTTGTTAAATATAAATATTAATATATATTTATATATAATAATGATATTTTAAAAAAATATTTAGTAATATTTTGTTTACATAATTTTTTTAGAAATGATGTAAACAATAAAATAGAACAACTTATCTAAGAACGTCATAAGGTACATACATACTATATATATATATATATATATATATATATATATATAATATATATATATATATATATAGTGTTAAAGTATACATGATTTCGGCAATAGGTATGATGAATAATTTTAAGTTGAATTTTGTATCTGAAAAATATTAGAAAATAAAATCTTAAAAAATATAGAACTTTGTAATAAATAATGAACATAATGAAAAAACATAAGCAATACTTTGGGACAACAAATCTTACGAAGATAGAGTAATTTTCACACCAGAATTTGTCACTATCTGCTTTAATTTTCTTCTGTATTTGTTACATGAATTATAAAATTAATTGTATTCGATTTCAATCTTCAGGATTTTTTATATTAATATTTAAATTGTGAGGAAATTTAGATCTATACTTAATCTACGTATGATCACATTATTCATGTGAAAATTAACAGCTTATTTTTTTAGTTGATTTCATTATCCTATATATTCTGCAAGAAAACTTATTTTCTCTTATGATGTGACTGATCAGAATCTGCGGGATAGAGCCAGAGGTAATCCAATAAGAGACAACAAAATAGTTGCAGACGGAACGTAGACTTATTACGGAAGAGCATATATTTCTAAACAGTTGTACCGAAAATGCAAAGAGTACTTGTATATTACTGCTCAAACAACGCAAACATATAATATAGGGAACAAAGGGAAATCAATTAGTAGAACTGTATGATCAGCCTCCCCGGCCCAGACGAACAACTGTATGCTCAGGGTCGAAGGCTGACGTCGGGAAGCTGTCGGACAGACCTGTGCCGGTTTTGAAGGTGATCTTCCTCGAGGAAGGGTCGTCAATGTACACCTCCACGACGGAGAGCCACAGCAGCAGCTCCCTGGTCTTCACCCCGGTTATCTTCTTCAGCTTGCTCTGCTCCACGAAGGCCGTCACCTTGGCGGCGTACGACACCAGCTGCTTGTTGGCCCTGAAGTTGTGCTCCCGCTTCTTCTTCTGCGTCACCCACATGAACCCGAATTCACGGTGGTAGCCCAGTTCTTCCACGTCCTCCAGGGGCAGCAGCCCCAGCGGGAGGCCCAGCTCCCTCAGCAGCTCCGCCGTCTTCTTCTTGCAGATGTCGTCACCGTGGAAGACCTCGGATCCCTCCCTGTGGTGGTTGATGATGCAGTTCTGATCAGAATCTACGGCACGCAGGGTACGTACTACATAGTAGCTAGCAGCAGTAGTAGTGACGGCACGCAGAGACCTGGACGCGGGCGCCGCCGTCCACCTCCACCTTCTCGTTGCCCCGGAACTTCCAGCGGAGGCGCTTCACATGGATCACCCTCTTCCCATCCAAGCCCACCACCATCTTGGCCTCCCGCTCGCCGGCGCCGGCGCCGCCCAGGTCGATCGAGATCTCCCGCTTCTTCCCGCCCAGCTTCGTGCGGGTGGTGTACGGCCGGCCGGCGACGGGGAGGACGACGTGCTCCCGCCTCGAGATCAGGATCGGGTTCCCCGGGCCCCCCTTCTTGGTGGCGTTGGCCGGGAAGGGGTTGCGCGCCTTGGTCTTCTTGTAGGCCTCCAGCTCCATGTCCCCCACGACCAGGAACATCTATCCGTCGACAGTGACAGCAACGAAGAACCCGCCACAAGGATCGGAGCCGGCTCCCGACAGAAACCGCGCGCGACTGAGGTCCCACGCGAAGTTGACCATCCGGTGATGGTAGTGGTGGTGGTGGCCGCCACCATGGCTGGACTGCGACTCCTTGAGCTGGAACCGCCGCGACCCCCGCCGCTTCCAAAAGAGCCACAGCCAGAGTCGAAAGCGGAAGGAGGCGTCGGCACAGTCGGCGGAGGCGGCGCCCGACACGGAGGCAGCATCGCTGGCGGAGGCGGCGCCGCGGGAAGGGGAGGGGGAGGCCGCCGTCGTCACCGACGGCAAGGAGGGAAGTCGGAGGTCATCCGACTCTCTCTCTCTGGCCATGGCAGCAGTACTGGCTCGTCCCCCAAGGGCTTCCAAGCCCTCACCTACAGGTCCAAGCTTGCCCGATCGGCAAGATGGAGGCGGAGGAGCCCCATAGCCGGCAGCTCCATCCGTCGCCCAGCGACGACACCTGCTGCCACGCGGGGAGAATTACGAAGTTGTTATTATATTTTTGCAAGTAGATCGAAGATTTATTATATATTGAGGAGAAATTAACGTAGATGTTATTATATTTTTGCAAGTAGATCGAGCCAAGACAGATTTACGTACAAAATCTAAGCATGAGCGAACAAACAGGATTAATTGCTACAAATAGGATTATACATAAATAGTAGTTTTGCTAATTAGATTTTTGAAGAATTTTTTGGACAATCCATGTTTGTATAATCATGCCATATTTTGTTAATATTTTTACCTTAAATTTTAAAATTTTTTGGCTCTGTACAAACATGCCAAATTTTGGAGACAAATTTTTGGCAGTATAATGTAACGCAGAAGGAAAGAGAATAGAATAGTAATATTTTTGAAGGGGAAGAAAGAGAATAGAATAGTAAATGTAACGCAGGAAGAAAGAAAGAGAGTATTAAATGTTACACATCGCAGGGAGGAAGAGAGACTTTAATATGACAGTTTTGGCGGGATTTTGAAAGAATATGGGACTGCCACGTGTACTGTTAAGACTGAGTTTTATTAGAATAGTATAGATTACTAATGGTTATATATATACTAGTTGGACACCCGTGCGATGCACGGCATTTATTATAAAATATAAATTATTATTATAAAATTTAAAAAATATATATATAATTTTTGTTACAACCAAATTTTGTTAAACTAAATATAATTATAAAATATATTTAAAAAATGTTCAAATTAATTTATACAATCTATACTTACATGTCCAAACACACTAATATATTTGATAATATACATTTAAAAAAAAGGGGAATATATATAGTTGACCAATGTTTTATCTCTCATTTTCCCAATGACTTATAAGGTCCAGTGCTTGTCAATTAACATTTGAGATCGACTAAAAGATATAATGTATTGTTATTATATATATTAAAATCTTCAAACATAAAACTAAACATGTCTAATATATTATTAAAATATATTATCCAATCAAATAATCGGTGCCGAAAGCAACTTAAATCATCAAATCTAGTAGAAGAAATTATACAAAGTACACAAAAAGGACAAAATTTGACTTATATGAAGAGATATACATTTATGCCTTTTTCAATGTGAAATCTAATTGTCTAGCACACATAATATGCATATCTATGCCTTTTGCATGGACGATGACGCCGGCATCAAGCGAGTAGAGCCGTTTTCGCTCTGCCCAAGTCCCAAAGGAGAGTGACCCCATCCTTGCCACCGCTGGCGCACAGAGAACTGTCGGGACTCACCGCGACATTGTTGACGTACCTGCCATGGCCAGTCAGGGTGTAGCAGAGCTTGCAGTTGATGAGGTTCCACACCTGACAGTCCGATCCCAGGAAGTGGAGACGATGGTGGGGACGAAGGTGTTGGGGCTGAAGCGGACACAGCTGACCTAGTTGGTGTGGCCGTCGGCGTTCTGGATGGTGTACTTGCACTCGCCGAGGGTGTTCCAAAGCCTGATGGCATGGTCACGGGAAGCGGAGACGATCTGGCGGTTGAAGGTGACGGAGAGGACGTCGACGAAGCGGCGGGTGGTGGCGCCGGTGCTGAGGTCCCAGAGGCGGCTCGCCGTCCCAAGAGCCAGAAAGGGCGAACTGGCCATCGGAGGAGAGGACAACATTCTGAACGAAGTGGGAATGTCGGTGAGGCGGCGGCGGGGGACGCCGTAGGCAGTGGAGGAGCCGCCCTCGGTGGAGAGGTCGGATACCATCTGCATCTTCTCTTTGAACACAAACCTGCAACCATCATAACCTATCGTACCGGTTCTCTGCACTGACAGGCATGGCCCCTCCAATGTTTGGATTGAGCGCCACCGACTCACCAGTTACGGGTTCCTGTAGATCATTCTTTCTTGCGGGAGCCATGCATGCACCGCGTAGGCTGGTGAAATAGAACAGTACTACCTTCCCCTCGCTCCCCGGCGGCCGCTTGCAGGGCCTGGACACAGAGAACTGAGCCTTCTTCCCAACGATCTTCCCCTGAAACATGATGATCCTGGCCTGCATGATGCGGGTAATAATGGCGAGGATCCTACGGTCATCATCTTTTGTTCGCCGATTTTCGTCGGCGGGCAACTTCTCTGGTTCGTCGGGCTGTTGCGCGGTGAGTTGGAACGGGTGCTCCGGGGAGAGCTCCTCGAAGGCCTTCATGGAGGAGATGATGTCGAGATCGAAGTCTGAGATGAAGGCATCCTCATATATAGAGAAAACTGCATATTTCGTCTCGTTGCAGATTTCGTGCACGGAGTGAAATGAGAAGGAGCGCTCCATGACGGCAGCGGCGTCGCCGGGTACCTTTAAGTACAGAACCCGACATTCTTACGCATTAATCCTGTAGATTCTGTGTTTCTAAGCAACCCATATCAAATGAAAACTATGACATCCTCGTGGATATTTCAACTTGTGAATAGGCTACACAAACCCAGATGCCACACACTCCTAAAAATGGCACATCCCTCTGAACTGACAAATTGCAGGACTCTGCATTCTTCAACATGTACATGAACAGTTTCATGTCAGATCCATTATCAATTTACAGAGTTTCATAATTGAAACCAAGTTCAGCATAACCTCAAGGTTCAGGCCTTCTTCCACATGTTTCTCTTGAGAGATTCAGATCTTTCAAAAATTACTTACATAAAAGCAGTAAAGTTTGGTGACTTCATCTGACCAAGGCTGAGGTGGGCTATCTACATACAGAGTTCCCACGAGCTCAAGGCACATAAAAAGCAAGGAGCAATGGAGGGTTAAGGGAAGGACCTGAACCTCACCAACCTCCACCATGACGATCCTTCTCACTGCCAGATCACGGAGACGATGTGGGGAACCTTTCGATCGTCGAACGGGAGGCAGACGTACACCCGAGCAAACTCCTCTACGATCTCGCCCGCGAGCTCTCCGTGTAGCGCCTTGCAGTAGATGTACAGCACGGTGGTGCTCACCAGGCTGTAGAGAAGTACCACCACTGTCACCGCGGAAGTCCAGACCATCAGGGTTACCACGGGAGTTGCCCCAGGCCATGCATGCTTCGGTTTCTTAAGAAGCATGGTCAACGGAGACGTGGGCGAAGCAGCCATGCATGACACACGTAGAAGCGTTAGGGAGGCTGGTAGCAACGACGTCGGCGCTGGGGGGCGTGCACAGGCCGAGGATGACCATCATGGTGTTCCTGAGGAAGGGGGCAGTGCTGCTTCATATGGTGTTGTGGGGGCTGGATTGGGCGGCTAAGGGTGGATGGGCGTCGACGATGGCGCTGTAACAGACGCACAAAGAGGAGGAGAAGCCAGGAAACGGAGAGGAGGACTGCTCACCTTGTAGCCCACGCAGTGGATGGACCAGGGGTCGGCCAGCATCGGGTGCTCCGGTGGGTAGTCTTTCGACAGCGTGCTCTCCTCCACCGCACAAGAGCAATGCACAAGATAGCTCCTGCCGTTTGCTCTACTCCACCGCACAAGAGCAATGCACGAGGGGAACACTGGGTGACGATGGGTTGTGGAAGGTGATGGCAGAAGACGGTCGCTCCAATGGTTAGAAGGATGGATGCCAGGATGTTTTGATGCCAGGATGTGATTCTTACCCAGATTACATGAGTAAAATATTACAATACTTATTTACAGGGGATGCGGTTCATACATTTGTCTTTTAAAATATTTTTATTACTTGCCTTTAATTTTCTATAACTATGTTTTGATGTGAGGATGCGGTTCTTTCTCAGATTACATGATTTCATTTCTATTCTTTCATAGAATGTTTAGGCAGCAACATGAGTATTCTGTTATGCGCGTTAAAAACTCTAAATAGAAAGATTTTTAAAAAATTATGTGATAGATTTTGTGCGGGATTTTGGAAGACTCGAACAAAGGAGGAAGAGAGAGGTTGATATGTCAGTTTTGGGCAGGATTTTGAAAGAACTTGAGGCTGCCACGTGTACTGTTAAGACTAAGTTTTATTAGAATAGTATAGATATATATATAACTGCGTACAATTTCATAAAAAATCTCTTTGGATATTCTAATATTGCAAACACTTGTGAGTTATTTTTCTCAAAGTTTGAGATTCATTAATTTCTAATCATTTACAAGAACTCCTCATAAAAAGGGAAAAACAGTTAAAATTTGAAATTTGATAAAACATGATGCAAATCTGGCCATTCAATTGGAGGGACTTGGTCTATGTTGTCCAACATGCATGATGCAGAAGAACAAGGGATTTTCATATCCCTAACAGATGCATTTTATGCAAGCAAGAGCAAGATGTACAGATCATCGATTAATTATTCCTCTCCTGCATTTACTCATCTTTCAAATGCCAAAACATATATTTTTCAGGAGACTGGAAATTCAGCATCAAACTTGATTAACCCTTTAGATCAGAGGAAATCTCAAATCTGTAGCATGCATATCCTGGCAATTAATGGTCCCTATACTAGCTAGAATGGCTTTAATGGCAACAGTTTGGTGGCTATGAAAGAAAAGATCTAGAATAAATTTTGAAGGAAAAGAGAAATCAGCAATACCGGATATAATAACTCAGATGGAGTATATATATATATATATATATATATATATAATATATACTGATAAATATTGTTTTGCTGTGTTGGAAGTGATAACTAGCATTTGGTTGATCGCTGCCTACTGTATGCATAGATTTCTATTCCATTAATACAAACCAATCACTTATGTACCCAAAAAGGATCCCGTGAGATCTTGTCTTATATATAGTTGTGTTTGTCCTAGTGATCTTTAGGATCAAGAATTGTCCAAGGATGCATGCTAGCTAGTTCTCCACTTTTCTTGTTTGTTTGTATTGTGTTCTGCTGAAATAAGCTATATATGTGCGATTTAATTTGTATTCATATTATCCGTTATTTACATTATATAAAAAAAAAACTCTTCTCTCTGTATCTTTCTTTTGCTAAGCTCTAGTCAAGTGTTAGTTTCTTTTATTTCCCCAATAGTTTTTTATATCAGATCACCATAGCATCTTGTCAACATACAAGCTTTTCCAATGTGAAGATGCAAGGAGAATATCTTGTTCTGTACATAAGGTGTTCGATATATAGGAGTTCTTTCTTAGAGAGCACTTTTATCGTGACAAGTGGTATGACTACTCTCAACCTCTCTCAATCACTGATATATATATATATAATATATATATATATATATATATTATTATATATAATATATATATATATATATATATAATATATATATTATATATATATATATACCCGTGCGTTGCACGGTTTTTTTCTAAATATATATTTAATTATAATAAATTTATAAATTATAAATTAGATTTGATATGATTGTTATTAATAATAATAGAGGAATATTATATAGAAGAAAAAAAACTAATTTTCATGCGGAACACTAAATAGATCAAATATGAGAGATGCATATATAATGGAGGCGAGTACTTATATTTTAGATGGGGGTGGTGGATTGGATAAAAAAATACTATTTTTGTCAAGGGCGGGCCAAATGGAGAAAGGAGAGGATTTAAATTTTAAATCCCGCTGAGTTTGCTGCTTGCGGTGGCAGCACATAAAGAGAGAAAGAAATACAAAAATAGAGAGAAAGAAGAAGGGGGATAGTTTTAGGCGGTATCACATATCTCAGTTTGGCGGAAAAAAGAAAAATTCTGGTGCTGCCATGTGTACTTTAAGACTGGAGTTTATTATAATAGTATAGAATATATCTATATTATCAAATAATTATGAATAATTTTGGAGTATAAAAATGATAATATTTTTTATATCTCGAGATCTTTGGGATTTTAGTTGAGAATGCTTAAGTTTAGAAGTTGGGAGCTCTAAGGGAGGAGAGAAGGCTTTTTTTTTTTTGAAGGTAATGTAGTGACCAGATTAATGAGAAATAAATAAATAAATAAAATTCAAAGGTTTAAAAGAATGAAAATAAAAACTCAAATAAACTAAAATATGATACGGCTAGGTAATGGTCCCATAAAAGAGTAATGTGCCAAAAAAGAGAATATGAAATAATAATAAAATAAAAAATCATTATAAATTCGTAATGTCCATTTATCATTAGATAAATGGACAAAATTAACTGAAAATACACTAAATAATGATGAAAAATCAGTCTCATCAATGACCCAACTAATAAAACATGTTTTGCACCACAATCCAACTCTAATTAGAGCTTGAAAAGTTTAAGATCACTACAAAAAGAAGAGCATATGTCAGCGGTTTGGAGCCGCTGCCAAATGTCCAGAAAACGCTGACATATTGTTATGTCCGCGCCTCTCCAGGCGCTGCCAAAGCCGCTGACAAAAACCCCGCGGACATAACTTATGTCAGCGCTTTACATGTAGCCGCTGCCATATAAAATTTATCCGCGCCTACTGCGGCCGCGGCCATAAAGTACTATTGGCAGCGGTTGGGACCACCGCGGCAATAGATTATACAGCAACGGCTGGAAGCCGCGGCCAATAAATGTTATGGCCGCGGCTTACAGCCGCGGCCATATAATTTTTGTCAGCGGTCTTAGGGCAGCGGCCATATGTCCATTTTTGTCAGCATGTTGTAGCCGCGGATATATGTTCTTTTGGCAGCGGCTATTGAGCCGCTGACATATGATCAGAAAGAAAAAAAAAATTATTTAAATACATACAACACTCTATACTCACATGTGAACCACCTGAATCATTCAATTACATATATTATCATTGAGCCACCACCCAGGCTCGCTGGATCATTCAATCACATATCATTGAGCCACCACCCAGGCTCGCTGGATCATTCAATCACACATCATTGAGCCACCACCCAGGCTCGCTGGATCATTCAATCACACACATATAATATAATGTGTAAAATTGTTATACAAATATCCAGAACAATAGAAAATATGAATGTGTAATAAAAAAGGGGGAAATCAAGAGACAGGAACATCATGATCTAAATAATCATCTGCCGCCTCATCTGTCTCAGTGTCGCTCTCGCTCTGAACTGGAGGAGGTACAGGTACAGGCTGGGTACGTGCCTGTGACGCCTGTATCTGGGAGAGGAGTACGCTCATCTCGTCCACCTTCGAGGCTACACTCTGCAATTGAGAAATCTGTTCTTGCATTTCATTCATCTTATCTGCCTGTGCTTTCAATTTGTCTTCTTGTACTTTTAATTGTTCTTGCATTTGCCTTTCTCGCTCTGAATAGGCAGACGGTCCTGCAGATGTAGATCCATACCATGTCCTCAACGTCTCTCCACTCCCTGCGCAGCGAACACGCCCAGGTCGATCTTTCCCATGACTGAAATGAAGGCGTCCTCGGGAGTCTGGCTCTCGGCATCAATGTCAGACGGAGCAATCATTTCACTCATAGCCTCCTACAACAAAAGGTAGAGAAAAAAATATTAATTATACAACTATTGTAATGAAAACATATTCACATAAAATAAATAGAAATAAAGTTTCTTACATATCGTCTCCTGCTCTCCTCATCTACCCAACTCTCAGTGCCGTCAGGTAAATTTTTACATCGACCCATCTTGAATACCTCAAGTCGATGCGGAGTACGTCCATGCATTAGAGACTGTTTAAATTAAAGACATATAAGTAAGTAATGAATAAAAGGGATAACATAATTCATAAAGCATAACTCACAAAATCACTCATCAACTGATAATGAGAAGTCCTGCCCCGTCTATATGACATAGATTGAGTGGCACGATTTTGCTTATTTCGATCAGCAATCCTCTAAAAAGACAAGAATAGACAGTTATTGTTCCATTTATAGAAACAAAATAATCATAAACAATTATATTCTAAGCATTTTAAAATATTACCCTCTCATCCCCAGTAGTCCACAACTCGCACATTGTTTGCCAATCGGAGGGGTCAACACCTGCTGGGACGGATGCAATCGCATCATCTAAAGGCTTCCCATTAAAATGCTGACATGAAATAAAATTTTTGTCAATATATAAACAAGTATATAAAATAAAGTACATATGAAATGAAATAGTATATTAACTTACTCTTTTTTTTGCTTGCTACGCCAGCTGCGATGCATGGCGCTCATGTGAGCAAGCATCTCCCTATCTGTTTGGTCTGTGCGATCCCACTGATATGTCAACTGCAAAACAAAGTCACTGAATTATAACAAAAGCATATGCATATATATTATTCAATTTAAATAATAATTACCTGCAGATCTCTGAATATAAACTCCTTAGTCGCAGCAGGCAGCTTCGCAAAGTCTTTTTGCCAAATCTTACAATATATCTTTGATACAACGCCCATGCGACTAGTAAAGTGATCTGCAGTAGGGCCGACGCCATAGCCTCGGACAAGAGAGACATTCCATTGTTGTCCATCAGGGCATCTCCTCTCCGTAACTCCCCTAGTCGGCCCTCGACGGCCATGACCCCTCCCCCAAGGTCGTGCAGATGGACCTGTTGAAATATAAACATTAAACATCATTAGAGAATATCTATTAAACAATGAATATAAAAGTTACATGAAATTAAAATATGAACCTGCTACAGAAGATGCAGATGCCGCCGAAGAGTCCTGAGGGCTGGAAGAGGGAGGTATCTGCTGTACAGTGAGAGGTAGAGGAAGCTGCTGAGAGGTGGGAGCGGGAGAGAGCCCCTGAAATGTGGGAGGGGGAGGCATCGCCTGAAAGGTGGGAGGGAGAGGGACCGATAGAGTCCGAAGCCTCCGTGGGCGTGAGCCATCACGAGAAGAGCGCTCACCAGTGGAAGTCATCTGTTACAAAAAATTGTTAGTAAACATGTAAACATAACAAGTTAAAAAATTATTTGAAGCATGCACAATATAAATACTAATGTAAATAAATCACCTAAATGTCAATATAATCGTCCACTCTTACGCTACTTTCTTGACATAGATCCACATCTTGAATTTCTCCTCTAATGGGAACATCAATCAGATTGTCCTGAAACGCTTCGTCACTTGGTTCTATATCATTCTCAGGAGCATCATCTTGCAAGTCGTAGTAATCACGCGGACGTGCTTTGACAGGGATGATCCATCCTTCTGTTGTGTTATCATTGACATAGAACACCTGTTCCACTTGACTTGCCAGGGCAATGGTTCATCTGTATTGAGTCTTTGACGAGTGTTCAGACTGATAGTTCCATATTTATCTATTTTAAATCCTCTGTCTTTTCTATAAACATCCCACCAGTCACACTCAAATAAAACAACACGTCTTTGATTATCAAAATATATTTCCAATACATCATTTAGACGTCCATAATATCCATCACATCCGGATTCAAGTTCCGCATTCACTATAACTCCACACAACTGAGTGACCTTTGTTGCATCAATAGATGATGCACGAAACCTGAATCCATTGACAATATAGCCCGAGTGTGAACGCACAAACCTTGAAGGTGTTCGTGCCAGACAGTATATATCAGGAGTACACCGAGGATCATTTGCATCGTACAAATCTTTCACATAAATTTGGAACCACTTCAAGAAATTCCTTTCTGTGTGGCTTGAACTCTCTACACATCTCTTGTGTTCAAAAAAATATTCATCGATATCTTCAATCTGTTTAAGAATGTACAGATGTGCCTTCTCAACTTCTTCTTCAGACAATATACGACTATTACCTGCTCCTCCTAAGAAACGTCCTGAAGACTTGAATATCGAACAACCGCCTTCATTATTGTCTTCAGATGGGACATCAAAGTTTCTTTCCCTTCGATTAAAGCGAGTGTCAATACCCTCCATATACATAGAACAAAATGAGATTGTTTCCTCCATAAGGTAGCCTTCAACAATTGAACCTTCTGGATGTGCCCTATTTAAAACATATTCTTTCAATTTCTTCAAAAATCTCTCTATAGGATACATCCATCGGTATTGAACTGGTCCCGCAATTCTCGCTTCATATGCAAGATGTACAACCAAATGAACCATGACATCAAAAAAAGACGGTGGAAAAATTTGCTCCAGCTTACATAATGTTACTGCAATATCACCTTCCAATGTAAGCAAACGATCAGATTGAAGAACTTTGGAACAGACATCTCTAAAATATATGCTCAACTCTGTAATTGGGTCTGTGACATCTTGATTCACAATACCACGAATCGCCAAAGGCAATAATACTTGCATGTATATATGGCAATCATGACTCTTTAGCCCTACCAATTTTCGACTTCCAATATCTACACATTTCATCAAGTTGGAGGAATATCCATCTGGAACTTTTATATTACGCAGAAAGTTGCACACAGCCGTTGTCTGCAATCTGTTCAATGTATATTCTGCCGCTGGTAACCTGGTCTTATTTTGACTGTCTGTTTGTGGATGGAATTCTGGTCTTATTCCCCACTGTGCCATATCTAACCGTGCATTCAGACTGTCTTTGCTCTTTTCCCACCAAGAAGATTCAAAGTTCCCAACAAATTGTCACATACATTTTCTCAATGTGCATTACATCCAGGTTGTGCCGAATGAGTAGATTTGACCAGTACGGCAGCTCTCTAAAAAATATACTGTGTTTCTTCCATCCCTCTAAATTCTTGATATCATTCTTAAATTTCTTTCCAAATCTGATATGAGGAAGTTGAAGTTGTTGACTCCACATTGCAGCACCCGTTAACACTTCTGGACGGTTACGACGTTCAGTCACGCCATCAAATTTGTGTCGATATTCACGCCTTCTCCATCTATGACTGATTGGCAAAAATCGTCGGTGCCCTAGAAAACAAAATTTCCGACAATTTTGCAGCCATTTTGAAGTTGTATCATAATGACATGATGGACATGCACGCTTTCCTTTGGTACTCCATCCTGATAAATTGGCATATGCAGGAAAATCATTGATCGTCCACAGCAGGGCAGCTCTCATTTTAAAATTCTGTTTTTTGAAGCATCATATGTTTCAACACCGTTGTCCCACAAATCTTTCAATTCTTCTATCAACGGTTGTAAATAGACATCGATATCATTTCCAGGACTTTTAGGACCTGGAATAAGTAATGACATCATCATAAACGTCTGCTTCATACACATCCATGGCGGCAAATTATAAACTACTATCATCACAGGCCATACACTGTATCTGCTACTCATCATCCCAAATGGATTGAACCCATCAGTCGCTAAGCCGAGTCTCACGTCGCGAACCTCTGCCGCAAAATCTGGATATTGAGCATCGAAATGTCGCCAAGCTTCAGAGTCAGCAGGATGTCGCATAGTTCCATTTTTCGAGTCCAATCGGCCATCTTTGTGCCATGTCATCCACTTGGCAATCTTAGAAGACATGAACATTCTTTGCAATCTATCTTTCAATGGAAAATAACGCATATTTTATATGGCATCTGTTTGCGACGTCTCTTCTTCAGGCTACCTTGTTGCGTATTTTCTTTGTACCTAGGAGCATTACATGCTGGACATCGATCCCTATGTTCATGTTCATTTCGAAACAAGACACAATCATTCTGACAAGCATCTATCTTCTCATGACCTAACCCCAAATCTTTCATAGTCTTCTTCAATTCATACCATGTTCGAGGTAAATTAGCTCCTTCTGGTAATACTTCTCTAAGCAACTCAAGAAACATTTCCATACAAGAAGCTGTCACTTTGTTCATAGTCTTAATGTGTAATAGTTTCAACAGAAATGTCAATTTTGAAAATTTGACACAACTAGGATATAATGGTGTTTGAGCATCTTCTAATAATTGATAAAAATCTCTTGCTTTCTCATTTGGTTCATGTTCCTCTGCTCTTCCCTCTATTTCAGCCTCTTGTAACTCCTGCAACATTTCTATTGTTGTATCAATCTGCACTTCCATTTGTGCTTCATTAGCAGACGGGCTAACTTGCTGAACATGAACTATCGGTGCCTCTCCATGACATACCCAATTGGTATACCGTGTCCAAAATCCATCTACTTTAAGATGAATTTCAACATCCATCCGGGATAACTTCACTCCGTTAACACAGTTACGACACGGACATTGTATGAACTCATAATTCTGTCCATGTCTAAAACATTGTCTTTGCTCATCAAAAGCAAATTCCAAGAACTCATCTACTCCTTTCTCATATCTAGGATCCAAACGATCTCTAAGTTGTATCCAACTCTTATCGAGTCCTGCCATTTTTGGATGCAATAGTTCTGCATTGACAATAACCCATCAGCCTAACTTGTACCCAAACGATGTCTATGTTGTATCGAATAAATATGAATTAACCGACAATTCAAAAAAATATCGACAGCACCTCCCCTATACCGGGAGCATTTTCACACATACCTTCCACACACATATACATGTCCATATACATTCCACATTCACAATTCAAGACTTTATGCTCGATATATGACATTACTATCAAAAGACAGTAAAAGCATATATCCTAACACAAGTCTTGAACGGGCAAAAATGGAAAAAAAGGTCCACTCAAACTCACTCATTCCATTCATGCTTTCTCCGTCTTCTCATTCATACATCCTGTAAAGCACAATGTATACATAATTCTAATGTGCTCACACATACAATCACATCCTGCAAAAAATATGAGCCACCACCCAGGCTCGCTGGATTAGTTTAAACATGAGCCACCACCCAGGCTCGCTGGATTAGTTTAAAAATATCAAAGTAACTTAATAGTCTATAAAACAGAGAGAAAAAATTAATTGTGAACCTTGCTCTTGTTCTTCAATTGGATTGTCTTGATGCTAAGAGAAGGCTAAATTTTGAGATAGTTTCCCCTAATACATTACTTTATTTCATGTTCCTTTTTATGAGGAGGACCAAGAAGTCAATAATACATTGGTTTGAGATGTATCTCCCAATTACTTGAACAATGGTATTGACTAATATATGATTTAGTCAAATATGATCGAAATTAATGAGGTCACTTTACAGTTGTGCAATATTAAAAAAGAGAAAAGAGGAACATCAGCCAACAATTGGCCCACTTGCATGGTTTCCCCTCCATTTGCCAATATTAATGACCGGTAGTGATCAACAAAAGCCCTGTAAGGTAGCCAAGCACTATAAAACAGCAAGAGTAGGCAGGAACAAAGGGGAAAGAAGAATACTAAAGACCCCCCTGTTTCCTTGTCACGTGGCTGGCAATAACTTATTGAAATCAAAGCCCTCTCCGACAGCGGTTCCACCTTAATTCTAGCGTCCAATAAAGCTCAAACCTACTTCGTTCGGGTAGGGCTTTGAGGAGTCGTCTTGAGCCAACAGAAAACTCACTCAATTGCGAGAAGGAGTCTACATCGATTGGATTTTACAGGGGAGAAGGTAGCAGCGTGGGCGAAGGGAGGGCGTTGGTCTTCCAAGTTGCGGCAGGGGAGCAATGGGCGGTAGGGTTAGATGTGTACTCTATGACGTGTTAATGCTTCTCCATCATCTTCCTAGCAGAGGAGTTTTTGGTCGATGTTGGACATAATAATCCCATTCACTGTGTGAGAGGAGGAAATTAATATATAGTTGTTCTTGCACATAGAAAATTAGGAGCAAGATTTTAACACCTCCCCCACAGAAATCATAAGATGATTGTTTTTTATTTATTATTTACCCCCAGTCTTATTCTTGTATATTTTGAGTGTAAACCTCTAATATCGATAACTTGCGGATTATTAAAAGCTGATTCTAAAGGATTTGAGAGACTTGAAACAAAAAAGATCCTTCAAAACATACTTGTTGTCGATGTAAAGGACATATTTTTAAAATATTTAAGACAACATAGTTAAGTCACAGAATACATAGACTAAAAATTAAAAAAAACATCAAGAATTCTCAACATAGATTTGTCTATCTTAATGATTTTAGCAACTAGACACAGCAGCAGGTGGAACACATGCACCTTTAGTGCGAAAAAATACCATGCATCACAGTTTCAGAGCTAGCAATACAGTAGGCCCATTTCCATTCCTCTACAGCAAAACAAAGCTATTATGCCATTTAACTGTGGTGTGGGATAAAGATGACAACAGCTCCAAACTTTGATGTTACCATCCTCTGATGCGACAAGAAATTAGGTGTGGGGGTTGTAAGGTTAGGCTCACCCACTTAGTTCACCGTTTAAGCAAAAGATCTTAAAAGCTCTTGTGACATTCTGAATGAGACATAACAGGAGATTAACAGAAGATTCGCTCAGGTTAGAGTTCTGTTGTGAAGAAAGGCTCATCCCACTTGGTTTAACCTTAATCAAGCTCAGACCAAATGCTGATGAGATATAAAGAAGACAGCATGCCTCAAAATGTGCCTATTCTTCTTGTTTGTTCTGGATTCCTTCCAGAAGTACAGAAGAAATATTGATATGAATGACCAATTAGTGGCAGGTCAGGTTAGTTCTCCACCCTGCTTAACTGATCCCACTGGTATTCCTTAGTCCTAATGTTTCTGCATTAAATAATATATCATCGAACAAGGTGAAGTGACCACATTAATTTCTAAGACAGGAGAACGCTGCCAACTTCACGGTCCACACCTCAAAACGAATCATAGGGGAAAATTGGCAATCCCATCCCCATGTCATTCATCCAAAGAAATCATACAGATAACCCACTCACAACCCGGCCATTTCCCAAGATGCCAAGCAATAAGCGGAAGGAAGAAATGTGAAACCTCGGACAATAAATGGATAGTGAAAATCTCATCAGTGAGGCAACATCTACTGTCAAGCAAAAATGTGAAATCTTTGTGATGTCACAGGGTGTCTGGTTATCGGTTCTTGGAAAAGACGAGGGTGACGAGAGTTGGGTGGCCAAAGGACCGTCAAACAGAAAGGGGGAGTGACGAGAGAGAGAGAGAGAGAGAGAGAGGAGAGAGAGAGAGAGGAGAGAGAGGAGAGAGAGAGAGAGAGAGAGGAGAGAGAGAGAGAACACATGGCGTAGCCGTGACCTTACCACTGCAGATGCGATAGGCGGCGGGGGAGTGTGGGACAAACCCCAAAGACGCGGCCAGCCCCGAGGGTGTTGGCCGCTGTGACAGCGGCCATCGAGCGGCGGTGGTGGAGCGGAACGACCGGATCGCCACTGTCGCGGCGGAGGAGCAGGGGGAGGATGGGGAGGAAGTGGAGGCGATGGCGGCCCCCTCGGGGCCCCCTGGACGGCTTCCGGGGGGTGAGGGCACCAAGTATCGGCGTGGGGAGGTACCTCGAGAGGATCTACCGCTACACACGCTGCAGCCCTTCCTGCTTCGTGGGGGCGAGGGGCCACCGAAGGGGAGGGGGCCGCCGGAGAGAAGGGGGTGGGGGAGGGAGGGGTGGGGGCGCCGGAGGCTCACCGTAGGGGGTGGGGACAGCCGCCGGAGATGAGGGCGTCGCCGGAGCCACCGCCTGCCGTCCGTCGTCGGTGCGTCGCCGGAGGGAGAGGAAGGGCGGTGCGTCGCCAGTCTTCGGGAAGAGAGAGAGAGAGAGAGCGAGCGAGAGAGAGAGAGAGAGCGAGCGATATGGCGCGCAGTGGTGTTTTGTTTGGCGGGATAGGCGAAAATATGGCAGCGGCTGTACAGCCGCTGCCATTAGTATTTAGCAGCGGCTAAAAAAAGCCACTACTATTTATATTTATGGCGGCGGCTAACCACCGCTGCCATATGTAATTAAACTTAAAAAAAAGTTGTTGCCACGCATCAGTGAGAAAGTCGGTCGACCGATATCTCGTGGTAGGACGACCGATCTTCTCAGTGCATTTAGGCTGCCAGCAGTGAGAAAGTCGGTCGACCAATTTCTAGTGTTCGGTCGACCGATCTACTCAGTGCATTTTGAGTGAGTTAGTCGGTCGACCTATTTCTAGTGTTCGGTCGACCGATCTACTCAGTGCATTTTGGCTGGCAGAAGTGAGTTAATCGGTCGACCGATTTCTAATTGTCGGTCGACCGATCGATTCAGTGCATTTTGAAACGCAGAGGTGAGACAGGCGGTCGACCGATTTCTATTGGTCGGTCGACCGATCTACTCAGTGCATTTTGGTGGCAGAAGTGAGTTAATCGGTCGACCGATTTCTAATTGTCGGTCGACCGATCGATTCAGTGCATTTTGAAACGCAGAGGTGAGACAGGCGGTCGACCGATTTCTATTGGTCGGTCGACCGATCAAGGCAATCTATTGTTGCAACGCCTACGCTATCCTCTTGCCTGACGGATATGTTCACTTAATTTGTGTATAAAATATTATATTTGAGAATATTACAAGTATATACATGCATATCTAGCACAAATATACTTGATTATTTGTAATATAAATTAATAACATATGTATATATGAATCACTAAACTAAGGTAGAGATTAAGTTCATGCTAAGCTAAGCAGTTTTGTGTTGAGCCTCGTTTTGTCATCAAGCAATATACCATAAAGTACATCAAGCAATCACATACCAGATGAAGCAGAAAATATGATAGACATATTGTAGCTATTACATAAAGAGCACCCTTTTGTCACAGCAAAGAGGCGAGAGTAGGATACGAAAAGCAAAAGGTAGACATCATAGAACAGCTAAGGAAGGAATCACTCAGAAGGAGGCTGATTCTGAGAAGGTCGCAAATAACCCATGATTTCCCGTAACATTTGAGACTGGGAGTCCATGTGGCCCTGGTGGCTAACTCTCAACTCAGCAAGTTCTCTAGAGAGATTCCCGACTGTGTCGCCCACTTGCCGAACTTCTCCCCGAATAGATTCCATCTCCCCTCAAGCCTGGTCAAGCTACCTTGGATCCGCAGTTGGAAGTCATCACCTCCGGCAGCCGAAGGAGGCAAATCTTGTTCCATAGGAGCCAAATGCTCTTCTTCTTCATGTCTATCGTCTTCACCTTGTGCTTCACCTTCGCCTTCATCTTCCGTTTCTTCTTGACTGTCTTCACCAGGGTCATCAGTGACATTCCTCATGAATTGTCCATTAACATTCCTGTAATTCATGAACCTCATGATGTTGGTTTCATTGTAGACCATGGAGACAGAAATATTTTCTGCTCGCTCATTAGTGAGGTCAATGCCAGCATGCTCAAACACAGCCGTAAGTTGGGCTGCATAAGGTAGAGATCTTCTTCTCTGATTCTTTACTAACTTGATCAGCGTTACCATCATCTCAGGTAAACACAGTGGTACATTGTGAAATAAGCAGTGAAAAATACATTTGTGCACTCGAGTGACTTCATCCCGAGATCCACCTTTTGGAAAAAGTATAGTGGTGATCATGTGGTGAATGATCCTCTGTAGTGGTGGAAAATGATTTGCATTGATCAAAGCATGATGTGCCATCCAAGGTGCCGGATCTTTTCCCAACAAAACTTGGCACATATCACTATCATAATACTGGACATGTTCCACTAAATAACCAGCATTTCGAATCTCTAATGCATGACTAAGAACTGTATCACTCACGTGAATCTCAACTCCATTAACAGCAGTAAATAGTCTGTTGTTGCTTGTATATAAATTTGCATAGAATTGTTGAACCAAATCTGGATAATAGACTCTATGGCTAGACATGAAGTGAACCCACCCTTGTGTGCAAATAGAAGACTGACCATGGGCTCCGTATTGTCTAGATTGTCGAAGTCCACATACCGAGGGGGCAGAATTTTCCTTCTTGTTTCAACCAACAACTCTCCAGGAGCCAAGGGAACTTGTGTAGCCGCCCCTGATCCTTCACCAACGTGGCGGCGACGACTCGGGACCGAACGACGATGGCGCATCCGTGGAGGCATCGGAGATGGACAAGGGGTGAGGGAAATGAGAAGGAAAATGGAGAAGGGGTGAGGGAAATGAGAAGGAAAATGGAGAGGGGTGAGGGAAATGAGAAGGAAGATGGAGAAGGGGAGAAGAGTTCTAGGGCAAGTAGATGAAGATGGAGAAGAGGAGAAGATGAGAAGAGTTCTAGGGTAAGAAGGGAAAGATGGAAAAGGGGGAAGAGTTCTAGGGCAAGAAGGAGGCAATGGAGAAGGAGGGAAGAGTTCTAGGGCAAGAAAACCACCTTAGGGGCTGGAGAGATGGAGGAGAACTTATGTGGGATGTTTCCCACCCACCCTAACATATATAGGAGGGGGTTTGGGTTGATACAAAGTGGGCCGGTCGCGACCGAACCGAACCGGACGAAATCGCGACCGGAATCGGTCGACCGATTCTAATATATCGGTCGACCGACCTACCCAGTGCAGATTATAATTTTAGCAGTGTAAACGTCGGTCGACCGAATGTGCATCATCGGTCGACCGATTAAAAATATGGCAGCGGCTATATAGCCGCGGCCATATTCGTATACCGCTGCTACAATCCACATGGGTTTTTTTTGGTGCCACATGTACAAAAAACACATGTGCATGATGCCACATGGGCAAAAAACACATGTGCATGGTGCCACATGGGCAAAATGTCCATGTGACACTTATGCACTTTGCACAAGTGCACAAAGTCTCTCCTAGCACAAATATACATATATATTTCAAATATAAATAACATATGTATATATCAATCGCTAAACTCAAATAATTTATTATTAAAAAATGTATATGTTCTACTTATGACTGATTAAAAATTTTTTAATTTAAAAATGAATAAAGTAATATTTTAAATTATTTAAATGTCAGCGGTTTGTAGAATTGCAGACATAACATATATATATCAGCGGTGGACGAAGCCGCTGCAGAATATATGTCCGCGGTTAAATAAAGCCGCGGCCTTAAGGCAACATTTGTCCGCGGTGAAATTTTAGCCGCTGATGTATGCTTAACTTTTATCAGCGCCTACAATTAACCGCGGACACAACGGTTGTATGGCAGCGGTCTACAATAGCCGCTGCCTTATATCTCTTTTGTCCTTGAATTTTCAGCCGCGGACATATATTTGTTGCCAAATGTTGGTTCTCCTATAGTGGATCAGATAAACATGGAAATTCCTGTTAAGATCAAGTTAGAGTTGTATTGTGACTTATAAACCCCAATACCTATAAATAAAACTATTTCCCCTTTTAGCCGACTATACTGTGCACAGAGGATCTCTTAGATGTGAGAAGATGGTTGGAGAAGAAATTCAACAAGGAAGGGGATTAGAAGTCAAGTTCATCCCATTCTTACCCAGGAACATAACTTAATTACTCAAAGGCAAGTATTCTTTCGGGGAAAACTTAATTAATTCTCTGTATAGACTATTCTCTATGTCAGGAACATGATCTTCATATTTTTTTCCCAATTTCCATCGTCTATATGAAGTGTATTTTTCACCCAAAGTTCATACTTTCGTGTTAACCCGAGTCCTTATTCTTAATCTCAAATCCTATTCAATCCACATTTATGTCAATGTTTTGTGTTTTTGTACATTTATAAACGCATGTTGTTAATGTTTAAACTAGTTTGACCATTTTTCATGTTTGATACGTCGAGATCATGTGTTATGGAACTAATTTCACTAGAGTTCTTTGTGGTGAGAACACAGTGTACCATAGGATGCCTCCTCAACACGTCTTGTGATATCACATTCAAGATACATCCAATAGGTCCCCCGCAATTCCCTATCATAACGTGGTGGGGTATTAGATGGCTATTTGAACGAGAGCCTGTCCTGACAGCAATCAAATCGCTAGCCAAAACTCTAATTCACCAGTTAACAGTGCTTAAAAATCATGATTTCATATTGTTAATGACTGTAAGATTTTTTAAACATGTTAACAGTTGACATACATGTTAATTTAAGGATATCTTTAATTAAAATTTAATGTAATCTTAATCATGATCTTTTATGTACCATTGATTATCTCTCTGCTCTATATATTACACACTGTCCAATCCAAAATTCTATTAGTTATCACCATGTTGATAGTTAAGTAATGATGCAATTTAATTACAAGATAATTGTGGAATTAAAAAGATTTTTACATTGAAAT